>JAGDQP010002441.1:36166-67322 GCA_022664845.1 Lepisma saccharinum
ACTGATTAAATTGTTATTTACATCCTAAAAGAGCTGGTGAGTTTCTACACTGCAAAAAATAGCTGTGTTAACTCAGTACTGCGGTGTCCCAGCGTGACTACAACTTTTTGTGTTGTGTTGTATTGATTTCGGTACTGGGAGAAAACATTTGCGGCTGCAGCGAGATTTAAACATGAGTTGCTCAGTTAGAAGTCGAGCGTCTTACCGACTTCGCTAAATCGCCAAACAGAAACGGCACTAGATGCAAAAGATATTTAGTGAACAACATTTGAATTAAACGACTACACTATAGATTTAAACAGTGTAGGGATCAAATATATGTTGCTGAACCCCCAAAACAAACTAAGTTACTTGCACGACTTATTCCATGGTTTAATCACTTCCTATTTGTCAATTAGGGACCAGAGTTCCCCTTTATTGAGAATACTCTATTTCTGTGAAAGCAAACAAGATGGCGACAACCAAACACTTCAGCAGCATTACTGCTTTCTTATTGTAACAAGTGTGCTTGCTTTCATTGAAATGGAACATATTCTCAATGAATGGAGATTGTGATCCCTAATTGACCAATGGAAAAGTGATTAAATTATGGCATAAGGACATAAGTCGTAAGAGTAACTTTGTTTGTGTTTGGGGTTCAGCAACATTTTTTGGTTTTTAATCCTCTTTAATGTTTCAATCTAGTTCTCTTTCCGTCTGACGATTTAGCGAAGTCGGTAAGACGCTCGACTTCTAACTGAGCAACCCATGTTCAAATTTCGCTGCAACCGTAACTTTTTTTCTCCTAGTACCGAAATCATCACCATGTGTTGTGGTGATTTAACATAAAAGGTGGTAGTCACGCTGGTACACCGCATTGTGTTGAATTAACGTAAGGACATGGGGTACGGTTTTGGTAAAGTCGACTCCGAACTATTCCTTTCACTGGATCCCGGTGGTATTTGAACCCGTGATTACGTGCTCAGAAAGCGAGCGCGCTAACCTCTCGGCCAACCCGAAGTCCCGAGAAGTAGATTTTAAGATAAAATGAAGTGTATGGGCGGTAAAAGCACTATGGCTTACACTCGTAGAAATAGATGTTCATGATGAAAACTTGCTTGATCTTGGTCAGGATAAAATCCAATGGCGAACGTTTGTTACTGTGGCGATGAACGTACGATTTCCGTTAGCCATAATTAGTTAGCCTAAGTTTTTAGGTAGAAACTGCTTGGACGTTACAGATGGGACCAAGATTTTTTCTGAGTGTGCATATTAATATAACTAAAGAAACTCTCCAGAATTAAAAATTGAACAAGAGAAAGGAAGGTGTTTTGAAATATGAAATAACCGCAGTTGTTTGTGAATTCAGGCCGAAATGCATTAACCTATTTCTGCCTCATTTTGCGTAAATGGGAGAGCTCTGTTTCTCATTTGGCTGACGTTCGTTTCGATTAGTTTGCAGTATATCAATGTAATTATGAGGTAGCGCATGTAATGAATGAGGTCGTTAATCCGTTTTGAGTAAATTTGCAAAGATTTGTGAAGGGTGGAGATGATGATGGGATGGAGACCACACGAGAAGGAAGGATTGCAGTAATGTAGCGGAACAGCAGGCATGATAAACAACACAGAAAACAAGAGAGAGTTTTTGTGTAGTTTTACCAATACAAATCCAAACATTATTTGTTTTATTAAGTCGAATCATTCCTAAAAAGGAGACCATCAATGAGATCATATGGAAACGTACCCTGAAATTTTGCTAGGAGAATCTATGTCCTATAGAAAGGTAATAGACAAAAAATAGCTACCCATATTAACTGCAGGTACCGAAATATGGGCTGGAATATTGGTCGAAGTGTACAAAAAGTGTATTTTTTTATGATTCTATCAACAGCTGAAATTTCTGCTTCACTTTCGTCCTGGGATGAAACACTACCGAGTTGTAGCGTCACACTACAGAACGCCTCGCCAGTGGCGTATTTAGGTGGTCTGAACCCCCAGAAATTCATTTTTTGTTGTTGTAAAATCCATATAATTTTATCTATTTTCGTGGGGGGGGGGGGGGCTCCAGACCACCTAAATACGTCACTGGCGAGGCGTTCTGCGATGTTGGAGGCGACGCTACAACTCGACAGTGTTTCATTCCAAGACGATAGTGAAGCAGAAGTTACTTCTGTTAATTGAATCATAAAAGTACACTTTTTTGTACACTTCGACCAATATTCCAGCCCCTATCTTGGTACCTTGCAGTTAGGCTCCTAATATGGGCAGCTAATATTTTTTGTATATTACCTCTCTATAGGACGTAGGTTTTCCTAGAAAAATTTCAGGGTAGGTTTCGATATGATCTGTTTGACAGTCTCTTTGTTAAGTTAAAACATTCAGTAGGTTTTCGTTTCGGATCGGTTAATTATTGAAATATGAATTAGGTGAGCAGAAAATAAATTTCGTAATCAAGATGTTTTATTACGAATTTTCAAAGGAGGGACTGCAACGTAAGACTGAAATTAGAAAGGTGCACGTATTTGGTGGTAGATTTGTAGACACTAAAAGAACCAAAGTTCGAAGAAAATGCATAATCAGCCTGAGCCAAAGATCCTAAAGGCCGTAAACTAAATTCAATTCAAAATCTCATGATCATTCGCTATTTCTAAAGAGATTTTACGTTTAGAAAGAGTGTAAACTAGAATCTGAATGAATGTTTGTAGGGTGTTTGCGGATAGTGAATCAATCACTGTTGTGAACTGTATAGTCTCTTCCTGTGGTGTTTCAATGGAGTTCCATTAGTTTTCGATAAATATTGAAAGCGTAATTTTAGTTTGTATTCAGACATCTTCTGGACTTCAAAGTATCCCCAATGATGTTCGGGGTTCGGACTTAAACCTGAAGTCACGCCTCGGTTGGCATTGTGTGATTGACTTTTAGTAGGTTGACTACCTGTGAGAGTCCATGGAATTGGGTGCCAAGAACTGGAGAACCTCACAAGCTCGTTTAACATGTCTTCAGTGCATCAAACAACCCTAAATGGTTATTAAGGTTCCCTCTACTCCAGTGACACTCAGGAGTAATATTCCAATCAGAATAGTCAGTGGAAGATGTTTTCTGTTTACCTGCAGTCGTATTTGATGAATTCGTAGCTTAAGGGAGTGATTTCGCCAGGATTTTCAGTTTGTGCCGGGGGGGGGGGGGGGTTAAGTCAAAATTGGGAGGATGTAAGTGGAGTCTCGCACGGTTTCCATTGATTTTTGACCATAAAAATGTTGAATTTGGGGTGCTCTCGAGAGTTTTCGGGTTACGTTCCCTACAGTCTGGCGGAATCACTGAAAGAGATGAAATCACATTATCATCCTGTGTTGTAAAGCGTAGGCTTAATAATTTGTTCCAAGACAGTGTAAAATGTTCTGATTTTGAATAGAGTATTGACACGCTGTCAGTGTACTTAAAAAAAAAAATGTTCAAAACAAATTTTTAATACGAGTTGTGATTGTATACTGAAAAAGCATGCAACATTGACCGTGAGCATACCTACTCCAAAATCAACTTTTAATCAGTTCATTTTAACGTTCATATGTCCAACGTTAAAGAATAAGCACTTTGACTAAAATTAGAACTTTACTGAAATTAAAGAATGTAAAACAGAAAGAGTGTTATGCCCCAGGGGCCAGTCTTTGACGTTGCGGGCTTCTGAATCCCTCAGACGTGGCGGGCTTAAACCATAGCTCGCTATTCAGCTATAAATATACAAAGAGACTGATTGGAAATAGCCATGTCTCTCAGAAGAACAAACAGAGAGTATTCATGAAGGTAAAAGAATAAAACTTCTACATGTCAATCAAAATCTAAGAGAAAACTTTATAACAAAATAACTTCTATTTTATTTCCTCCAAGGGTTATGTTTTGCATAGCACAGAGGAATTCGATTTTGCTTAGCTTGTACTTTCCCCTTTCGGTAACGTTTTTTTGAGTTCTTTGCTACCTCCAACAACCCGCTAAGTTCGAAACTCCAAAGCTCTTTCTTCATCGAGGGTGGACTACCAATTCATTCTCAATCGAGTTTCCTCCAACGCCTCCCAAGGAGAAAAGTGCTGAAAAGAAACTTCTGCATTCGGTCTCGCCTTTTCTTATCGATTTCCCATTAAAATCATATCCCGAATTATGGCGAAAAGCAGAGGATTGTAGCACATGGAAGATATCAACATATTCCATTCTTCGTTGTTAACAATGACTTCAAAACAGACGAAAGAGGGATCGTTAAGTCTGCAGGGATAAGTTTCCACCCTTCGTCAATTGGAATGATTAATGTTTCCAAATGGAGGTTTCTGACGGACTCTCTAATAACAGACTAATTAATTGCGTTGTACAGTGACGTATTAGGTGGCCAGAAGAGAAATGGATCGACTGCTTCATTCAGAACACATTGTTGCATGATTTATTTTGTTGGTTAGCGCAAAAAGAATTTGCTGTCGAAGGGATTATTGTACAGTAGAACAGTCGAACAAGAGTATCAGCACGTGACCTTTTAATTCCACAAAAGGCCTTTTATATTCTTTTTCATTATTCAGTGCAAGTGTCAAAAGAGAATATATTTATCATTTTTTACAAAGTAATACCGGCTACTTTTATATATGTATGAGTGCTGTGTCGAATTTGGTGGGTTCGTATTCACAAATACCGTTTTTAGTTCAAGATTAAAACAGTGAAACCCAGCAGTGCTATCACAGATCATTTTGAAACATCATCCACTCTGCTGACCAATTATAGAGCTATTCAGTATAGACTTAAGATGCTCTCAATTAAAAAAAAAAAAAAATACTGGCGTAACAGGCCTATAGACCCAGAGCCTGCCCCAACGCCATCTGTCCGGTTTGCACACCCAGTCTTGGTCTTGCATCGGTAACCCTGGTCTTGGTCTTGCGCGCCCAGTCTTGGTCTTGGTCTTGCAAGTCTTGGTTTTAAGAAATTTATACGTTTCATACGTAAATTTTACACCGGGTATAGGGAATAGTAAAAGCTATGCGTATCATTGCCTGCCTTAATGCGTCAATAGTAACGGAAATATGTTTTAATGTATTGTTTATCTTCATGTAAGTGTACGGAATAGAAGTTCAATTTCGCTTTAATTTAAACAACTTCACTCACGTTTTATTATTTTGCTTTTAGTTTACTTGCTGTTTTAGGCACACACCTATGTTTCGTAAGCTTTGACAGAATGCAATCATGGGTTATCGAAAATGATGTCCAAAATAATTTAGACATTGAAGTTCTTACCTTGTAACAATCCATAGAATTGTGCTCTCTGTCATCTTCTAGTCACTGTTCCAATTATTTACCATTCTCCGTGCTCCAGGTAAGTTCCAAAGGGAGACCAAACATACACGGATATTGTGTAACTAAAACTTACAAGGGAATTGTTTTTGCTGTTCAGCGAGTTTTGACTTCGGACATGCGTTTGGACCTTATTTGAAGCATATAGATAGCGAGAATAACACGCATAGACTCGCACTCTGTCATATATTTGTGTCCCGAATAAGTCGAGTCGTGTAATTTGAGTGACTTTTAAGCAGTAAAATCAACCTTGAAGGTGGAACTTTATATTAATTAAATGAGTTATCAGATTCATTTCCGTAGGTACTTTTACGTGTAGAACACAAATTTCACCAGAACAATGTTCGCAAATTGAATGTTTTTTTTTTCATATATATATATATACAAACTCCAGTTTATGATCGAAAATGCACAAAATTCCATAGAAAGTAATGCCGTAAAGGAACAACAATACAACTGTGCGAAAGGGGGAGGGGGACAGGGGATTATAAATACACAAAAAATAATGGTTTCTAATACCTTTTGGGGGCCTTGCAATCGCTAAACACGGTTATTTAATGCGGACATTTTAAATAATACTGAAAACATGTTTATTTTCAGTTTCAATTTTTACTTTCGTACGTACATTTTTTTCATCCCCTCTCCTCTTTGGTGTGTAATTCCGGAACAAAATTGCAACACACTTGCAGTCTTGCTTCTCCTGCGCTCTCTTCGTTTACGTACATTTTCAGTGCCCCTTATCATACAAACATTATCATAACTATATTACAGACTAAAATTATAATTAATAATTAGAACAGAAAACATTTTTCAAAATACTTACGAAAAAAAATTCTCGTCTGTCATGTCACATCTTATATTTGTTTCAAACATCTTATTTAACATTCACGCTTACTATTAATTTTTTGAAAGTGAAATATTTTAAATATCTGTGGTAAGCACAAGAAAACGCAACTGGTTGTATTCTTTTTATAAATATCCGAAATATTTACATACTTTTTCTTAGCAGCTTCAGAGCTGAAAGTGAGGAGGTAACATGTAAAAGCTTACAAGTCCACAATAATAATAATAATAATAAAGTTGGGACTGGTTCCTTCTTCTTCATGGTGAGTGTTATTTGACAGTATATAAATTGTGGAGCAGAATGTCACAGATCCCATTTAACACTAACAAGGAAACTGTCTCCGGTGGGACACGAAAACCAGCATGGAACTTCCACAGTGCATTGATGATGAGTTCAAATGAACACTCCTGTGGTACTACGTTGCGGAGTTTCGTGGAACATGAGTTACAGGACTTCAAAGTTTTCGACATTTTGTTCTGAAGGGTAGGCAACACTTCATACACATGTGTTGAAGTCACGCATTTCCCATTCACTTTTATATAAAAGGTCGCGCAAAAGATATTTTAAATGTTAGATTAAAGTTATTGGTAAAATTGACGTGTTAATTAATTGTTCTTATCCCTGCTGAATGCGAATATTATATAAATACAGGGTGACCCCAAGGAAACTTCTCACCACGCTAATTTCGTAACCAATTAATTTTCAGGAGGAATCGCGACACACACACATCTATTTTTATTTGAGGGAGAACGTGCCATTATGGTCAAGCATTGCATGCTGTCCCATTTTATTGTTATCTAGTGGCAAAAAGTGAAATTTTGTTAAATGACAACATGGGTCAAGTGACACATCATATCAATGGTTTTTAGGTTCTATTTACAAAAGAATATAATCAATTATTACTCTCTTTGAAAACGTTGCGGGAAGATGCGTTTGCAACGCTGAAATATTATAAAGTAAAACTTTGTGGGTAAGGTAATAAGTTATAATATTTTACACTATTTAACGTTATGAGAGCTCCAACTGCCATCATTAGTATAAAATAACTCCTGGAAATATCACTATGACAAAATTAAACGTGCTATCTTTATGTGTTGTGAAACCCCTGTGATGAATACGTTAATCCTGCGAATTTCAGATTAGCATTGCGCATTGGAAAGGGGAAGCACGTGGGTTCGAACTCCCCCAGCCTAACATCGCGTCTTAGTGGAAATTAACGGGCAGGGCTTTAGTTATGATACCAACCCAACATTCGACTCGTCAAATTGATAGAAACTCTGAACATTTTTGGGCACCATGTTTGGCAGCAGGGTTAGAACCCACGTGCTTCCCGTTCTCAACGCGCAATTCTGATCTGAAATTCACGACATTGACGTATAGGGGTTGGGTGCTATTCGATATATATATATAAAAAAAACATTTAAATTTATCGTAGTGATATTTCCAGGAATTATTTTAAATTATAATGATAGCAGTTGGAGCGCTCATAACGTTAATAGTGTAAAATATTGTATTACCTACCAAGTTTCACTTTATAATATTTGAAAAGGCATTTTTTCGCAGTTTCCAGAGAAACTAGTAAATGATCACATGCTTTTGTAGATTAAACATAAAATCCATTGACATGATGTGTCACTTGACCCATGCTGTCATTTAACAAAATTTCACTTTTTGCCAGTAGATAACAATAAAATGGGACAGCATGCAATGCTTGACCATAATGGCATGTTCTCCCTCAAATAAAAATAGATGTGTGTGTGTCGCGATTCCTCCTGAAAATTAATTGGTTACGAAATTAACGGGATGGGAAGTTTCCTTTGGGTTACCCTGTATTTATATAATATTCGCATTTAGCAGACACGTCAACTTCATCAAAAACTGTAATCTAAAGTTTAAAGTACCTTTAGCGCAACCTCTTATATAAAAGTGAATGGGAAATGCATAACTTCAACACACATGCATGCAGAACAAAATCTCTAACATTTTGAAGTCCTGTAACTTATGTTCCGAGAAATACCGAAACGTAGTACTACAGGAGTATTCATGTGAAATCATCATCAATGCACTCTGGAAGTTTTAAGCTGATTTACGTGTCCCACCGGAGACAGTTTCCTTGTAAGTGCAAGAATGAGCAAGTCAAAATAAAAGCTCATAAATGTCCACAGGTGTGATGTTAGCAAAACCTCACATGTCCGCCCAAGCAATAGAAGACTGGGAATTCAGTCGCACGATACAAGAACAGGTACGTTGATTGTAGTGTTTTTACTGTCAGTGTGTAGTGTCCATGTCTTTGCTCTATTAGTGACGTGAAACATGGATGCAAGTAAGGAATAATAATAATAATTTTTAAAGCTATACTTTTCTTAAACAACTCGTACGAACAAGTAAACAATAATTTTGTTTATGCATGACTAAAAAGAAAAGCATGGAGTGCTCTCTCATATACAGGAACTTTGTAAAATCTTGAATTGAAGCCCCACGTACTTTTCTTTGTAGTCATGCATAAATTAAACTATTTTTTACTTTTTATTACGAATTGTTTTTTAAGAAAAGTATGTCTTTAAATAGTTTTTAATTATTTTTTTCCGAGTTATTTCGTTGTTCGAATACTTTTTCTGAGGCTAATGTTTTGTGACCCAAATCCTAAATTGTTCTGCAACCAGTCAAACACAACATCATTGCAGGGTAGTATTTATTTGAGAATAAAGAAGTCCATATAAAAAAAGTTAAAATATGCTTTTAAAATATATAAATATTTAGAAATATATAAACTAACAATTGAGTATTGTATTGTCACCCGACTTACTTCGCTGTGCAAAATTTTATCGTTGTATGACATCGGGAAATGAGTTAACGTTGCAAGATTTGAGGACACAACGAACCATCGTGAACTGAAAAAAATCCCTTTCGGTAGGCCTACAGGCTGAGGTAGATCTCGAAGTTTTTTTTTTATTTTCAAAAATTCAAATCTCGCCTTATATGAGAGCTATCGAGAAACTATTTATAGTTTTGTAGATTATTCATCAAGAGCTACTCTTGGTCATACACCTTCAAAGAAAATTTCGTTTCTCTATCTTCAATGATTTGGAAATTGGGTTTTTAGGGCGGCCATTTTGGATCCAAGTTGACGACTTTTTGAAAGTTTTCTTATATTGTCGTGACCTACTTGTGATGGTACAACTTCAAGTAAAATTTCATTTATCCAGCTCAAACGGTGTGCAAAATGGGATTTTGGGCGGTCATTTTGGATCCAAGATGGCGACTTTTCCCAAATAATGTAATATTTCCTTAAACTACTTGTCATAATGCACCTTTATGCCAAATTTCGTATCTCTAGCTCAAACGGTGTGGAAAATGTTTTTTTAGGTCCACCATTTTGGATCCAAGATGGCGTCTCTGGATACATCATGTAATATTTTAGTAACATACAAATGATAATGTATAGTGTTACCAAATTTGATATTTCTAGCTGCAGCCGTTTAGGCTGTGTATTCTATACAACAATGAGTTTAGCGGCCATTTTGAATCCAAGATGGCGACTTTTTCAACATTTTGTAATATTTTCTTGAACTACTAGTGACAGTACACCCTTATGTCAAATTTCGTATCTCTAACTCAAACGATATGGAAAATAGATGTCTTACTTCGGCCATTTTGGATCCAAGATGGCGTCTTTGAACTCATTAGGTAACATTTTCGTAATCAAAAAGTGATGTTGTACCTTTATGCTAAATTTGATTTCAATAGCCCCAGCGGTTTAGGCTGTGTATTCTATACAACAATGGGTTCGGCGGCCATTTTGGATCCAAGATGGCGACCGATTTTGCTCATTAACGAACTTAACCGAGCTATTAAGCCTAGAAACAACATATAAAAATTTGGTTCAAATATCTTCAAAATTATGGCCGCTAGCGTGTTAATATATATATATATACACTTTCATATCGTATCGATCTCAATAGGTATATTTTTCTTCGAAATCTACCTAAAAAGAAGACAGTAAAAAGGTACAGGTTTAGTCGAGGAAGCAAATGAAGAGTGCAGGAAAAGCAGAAAGAAGGAGTCCGCACATAAGAGTGCTGTATTTCTTCCATCTGGCTCGATTGTATTCACACCATATAGCCACAACAAAACATTGAAGTGCCACAAAATCCGTCCAACTGATGCTCTGCAGTTTGGATTGAAACTGTACACATCGCGCAAGAACATGTTCACGCAGATAAAACAGCAGTGGTTTCTCAAAATTGGTCCAACATTCTCAAAATACCATTACGACGTTCCTTTGGTACACCCCTCGAACATCGCCAAGAAGAAGGGTCTTGATGACCAGTATAATTTGGCGAAAATTGAGAAGTTGGTGGATGTCTAGCTTGGTACAGATCAGAGATGGAGTGGGTCGTGGGTCACGTTTTTAGAGTGGGTCATTGGGTCGTGGGTCGGCATGGCTTGTCCCACCACGACCCACTGATCCCCGCTCGACCTACTGGCCCACCGAGAGCCACTGTCTTTATTGTTTTGGCTACGACATCATTCGCTTCCCGATACAATGCTACAAATCCTCAGAAGGCGCTGGCTCTTCCCAAGGAAAGGTAGAGCAGGAAACAACTCCGTGGAGTCTCTACCTTCTTGAGCATCCCTCTGTTTTCATTCAAAGTTACTGATTGACACTTCGACTGACCATGCTGCAGTGCAGGGATGGAAATCGTTGAAATCGAAAATATCGTACGTCATTAAAATTACCGTATTTTGTCAAAAATTACCGTACACACTCATTCAAATTTATCATCATTTATTATTATAAATATAGTAATAATTATTATTATTATTATTATTATTATAAAGGTATTTTAAAGATATAAATTAATGAAACAAGTATTACTGACAAACATTTAAGTATTTTTTTGCAAGCCTACATGAGGATATATACGATTACGATCCTCTTCACTATTTTACGTTCAGAAATGTTCAGAATGACTACAAATGCGTAAAATCTCAGAAATTTGAAAAGCATGCGCCTAAATCCATGTAACTCATACCTGCAATATAAAACAAGGTTTTCACTGAATATCATAAAAATCTACAAAATTAGTATAGTAAGTAAAATAAAATGAAATCTCTGCTTTGCCCATCAGGTCACACCGGGTCCCGAGTATAAAAACCGGGGACCGGGTCCAAAAATTTGCCCCTGTGATCCGTTTCAGCTATGGAACGAATGTAATTGTAGTTATATTTGATATTCGTGTGGAACAATTCCTTCGCTCAGAGCAGAGAACAAATCTTCCTTAACAAGATGATGAAATTTATGTATCAATGTTCCCATTGCAGTGTTACTCTTGTATTGTGAGACCGAGCGGCCGTTGCTCAGTGGTAGATACTTGTAGTTGGCTTAGCATTCCGGAAGTCCTGGGATCGATCCCGGCGACCGAACATCCTGAGTTTTTTTTTTAGTTTTTTTCCTGTCATACCAGGCAAATCCTGGGATGGTACCTATAGTATAGGCCGTGGCCGTCTACCTTCCAACATCCTCAGTAGGTCAGTGGGTCGTGGGTCAAATTTTCATTTACCCACGCCAACTCTGGTACAGATATACTGTATATGTAGTGAAGTCTCCCCATCCCCAGAGACTAATGAACTCCAGCTGGAAACTAATGAACTGTGTGATTGCTTGGAAGATGATGGTGCTTTCAGTGGGTTAAGCTTAGTTTTCGTTGTTGGACACATTCTGTGTGCACTGTTGCATTTCACAAGAAATTATTTTTTTTGTGTGTATTAATACATAAGATGCATTATATTTCTGTAGTTTCAAGAATCATTACGCACTTATTTTGCGTGAGCTCGCTTGTATTGGAGTCTTTATTTATGTAGAATAAACAGAACCTCGCATATCCATACATTGTCAGCTACAAAAGATCGCATGCCCACCATGCTCATGCATAACCACATGTCCAAATTTCGCTTTCATTTTTCTACATAAATTATATCATTGGATTTGTATGGGGAAAACGGACAGGTTTTCATGACCACTTTAATTCCAGTCACATCAAGTTGGTTACTTCGTTTCCGTTGAGAGATAAGGAACATGATTTCCCCCACTTGTGAAAAATGTAATTAAGTTGACATGTGAGCTCTTCCATGTCTTATCTCTGCTGGTAGGCTAGTTGGCGATTATATTCCGATACTATTCTGACGAGTCGAGTGCTTTCAAACGTTTAACTCAAGCGAAAGCTATGAGTCGAATTGAGACGCTAGTTCAGCTGCCTCGTGCCAATACTACAGATGACACGATTCTAATACTAGCAGTGCCAACATGCTGCGCCGTAAGTACGTCGTGATTATGGAACGAATATATCTATACCGAATTAGTAGACAGATAAAGTACAATTTGTGTCATTAGTAGTCAACACCAAGCAATGTCACCAACCAATATTTTGTCATTATCTTGAAATTTGTTTCCTCAATTGTCTTTGAGACAAACTGCTCATGACATGACAAAGAACTTCTTGATTCCTATTCATATGTAAGATGACCACTATTTTAACACTGGGTAAATTTCATTGAATGTAGTTTTCCATAAATCTTTAATCGTTCCCGAGAGTTGGTTTGTGTGTTGGTATTGATCCTGTGTGTTTCATCAGGTAGATCTTCCAATGAAGAGTCTAATTTTGCAGTCATTTACTCCCCACGATCTAATCTAATCTCCAACCAAATAACATTAGCTGTTGTATCAGCAAGTACACGATATTATGGTGGGGATTTTGTTTTATGTCTCAGTAGGGCTACAAATGTGCATAAGCGTCGCATTTCCATGCAAATTAACTTGCGCTGGATTATAACATGGAGTTGCAGGTGCAAGTTAACGAAGTTAGTGGGAGAGGTTATCCGACAAATCCTTCGGCCCATTCTCCGTTCCGCGTTTGGCTCCTGAAATTAAAAGTAATCCTATTCTAACCTTTATTACTGACTTAGTTCATTAAAGTGTTTTTTCTTTTGGTGAAGTTTAAACAACCCGAAAATAACTTTGTTTAGCGTACTTCATGACTCAGTTGATTCATTCGTCCCATCACTGCATGATTTAGTCCAATTGTATTCAACCTGGAGTACGCATTTCCACGATGGTACCAAGATATCTTTATTTTCTGTACTATTTGTGACTTGAATTATACACACCACTAATACAATAACTTCGTGGATTTCGCGAGCAAAAATGTTATATACCAATAGTTTATTTTCTAAAATATGACATTTCATGCTACTTTTTAAATATGGCGGTAGGCTACTTTTGAAATATAATTTACTTACGTAAGTATAGTATCAACATTTACGTAAGTAACAATTTAGTTTGTAGTAAAAAGTGATGTTTATAGATTCCTAAGTTGCAAATCATAGCTCTTCCCCTAAGCATCTATGTTCTGAAGTTAAAATTTTATGTGTAAATTCGAAGTCCAGTATAATCAGTGACTTCAGATAGACATTGCGGAGGTTCCAATTTCGTTCTCATGGAACAATTTAAACAGGAGACTGTTATCTGAGTAACTATTGTGATTTACTAATCAGGCACAGCTGACGTCATTAATTGTCTACATATAACGCTATTTATAAGGATGCCTCCCTGACTTTAGACGCCTTTACCTTCAAAACTACGCATTTTTTGAAAAAGAACTTTTTATCTTGTTTGAATGGGAAATTGTTGTTCCTAGAATTTGTACATTAATTTTTGTTCACCCTGTATAAAGAAATTAAATTGACGGTAGCTAGCAGTCTCATGAAGTAGCATAATTAGGAGATGCTCTCACCAACCAGGAATTTCTTCAGTTGAGGGAACGAAGGAAATAAGCATTATAGATTAATGCTGACATGTATTGGAAGTGAGAGGTTTTGAATCGTTTGTGGCTTCAAATATAATTCCAATGTTTATACCAATTTTTATTATTTTGTGTAATCCGTAGAATTTGTTCGAGTTTATGTTTTTATTATTTAGGAAGCTTCCATCAAACAAGTTAGAGAAAATTTTAGCTAGCAGCAGACTCGCATGGAATTTATTTCCGGTGGAGCTTCGATAAATAATTAAATTGTCGTAGTCTCCATTATGTTGCCACCGCGAGAACATCCCTTCGTTCACCACTAAAATTACATTTCGCGCGGAGGTAATTGCGGACCTGTGTCCATTTGGAGAACAAATAACAACCACAAAACCAACATTATGGCTGACATAACCACTTCCCACCTTCCAAGGTCATTACTCATTCTAATTCTGTTCGAGTGCGTGGTGTTTTATCTTTCGAGTTTTGTTTCGATCATGACATAGTGCCTGCAATTTATACAATTTAAGGAGACTCGGGAGATAACATAGCATTGGTTGATACATGTTGGCTGTATGTCACTGGGCATGTTTACGAAAGGTTAGAGAACTGGTGCAAAACTAATAAATTATAGATAATTGTTAATCTAAGCTGTGTCTTGTTGTATCAGGAAAATGTCATTCATACATGGATGCGCTGTGAACGGAAACCGTTTAGCAGAGGGGACTTGTGATTTTGTTTTGACAAGCATCTTGCTTTCATCTGTCATATTTACATGATAATTATAGTGCATTGCTTGCTATGTGAGGCAGGGTGTCTACCACCCTGGGAAACCTGGGAATACTCAGGGAAATGCATAATTTATAAGGGAAACTCAGGGAAATGTACGAGGTAGACCTGTCCACAGTTGGTAAGAGTGGACACTGCCCCGGCTAGGCGGAGATCGTGGGTTCGAATTCCACTGCTGGCCGGATTTTTTCAATGTGTTAAAATCCTCTATTTTAAAGAAATTATCTTTTTATTCAGTTGTGAAATACTAATAATGTGCAAGATGCTTGGACTGGGTGGTGGTGGGATTAAAAAAAATGTAATTGCATATTCTTTACATGTTTCACTATACTAATAACTCAGGGAATATAGAAAAAAAATATGGAAAACCTGAAAAAAAAAATCAGGGAATTTCAAGTCACAAAATTAGTAGGCCCACGGCCAGCCTTAAACAATATCTCTTATACAGAACTCACACAGGTATAGCTCAGTGGCGAATCCAGGATTTTAGTGAGGGGTTCGCAAGTAAAATAGATCAGGGACATTTTCGATATTTTCCCGCTAAGTGAATTTTTAAGTATAAATTTATGATATTCTCCTCATATTGCCAAGTTTTATTATCATGGAATATCACACCGGTATCCACCCAAATTTATATTTATAGATAAATTAGATTTGTCCCGAAACAAATCGAAACTTTTTCTTTGATAAATGGTTCAAATAATTCTATAAAAACTAACGTATATTCAGTTGAGGAGAGGGCGCTAACCCCCTGCGTTCCCTCTCTGAATCCGTCAGTGTTACAGCTATGGACAAAAGTTTTGACACATGTCTTTAGATAATATTCCTCAAATTCGCAAAGATGTTTCTCGCGGGTGTGGAATCTTAAGACGAAAATTAAAATAAGGATGAATGATTCCAATTCAGTTACAAAAATATTAATGAAGGAAATTTCCACCTTGGTGCGACTTTTGAACTTTATTTAGCAGAAAAAAAAATATTTTTTTTTTTCAAATAACACGCTCTTTCAGCTACAATTCAGAACAATACTCTTCATAAAAAAATGCGTCACGTGATTGTGCATATCTACAAGTCCCTTGATATTCAAATCCAGAGAAATTTCGAAGCAGTTTATACCATTGTTATCTTAAATAAACATCATATCTTTAAAACCACATCTAAGTTTAAGGACTTTTAATTCTGAAAGGATACATTATACTATAGTTGAAATTTGGATAAGTGTCCGCTTGAAACTGGTAAACTTTATTTTAATATGGGCTAGTCTAGTAACTTTAGACTTCGGCCCGTCACGATTCGCCTTTAGCTGTTAAAATCCACACCCATGCCCCTGCCGGGACTCGAACCCGGGATCTTCGAGCCGATAGCCTACCACCGCAGACCGCTCGGCCGGCAAGTGTCCACTTTAATCTCACGTATCTCAATAAATAAAAGTTTTTAAGTGAAAGTAGCAATTGATTTTATTTAGTACTGTCACGTTAAGATGAATAAATGAATACAGAGTTTTAGCGTTTGCTTATTATGACTTTATAATGAGCTTATTTCGCATAGGTACTTTATCACTACTGGAATCACACTAGAAATGCTCCAGAATAGCATTTGGATCTATGTTTAAGAAGTTCTAAGGTAGGATTCCCATTTGTCTCATTTTCCCCGGGCAGTCCCGTTTTTTAATCAAATGTCCCGATGTCCCGACTTTTCTCCCAGTGTCCCACTTTTTAAGTGTCTTTCAAATTTAGGAGTCATTTCGATACAACGGAACATGAGTCAAACCTAATTGACTCTTACAACTTAACAAGAAACAGGAACTTTGGTGTCACACAACAGTTAACAAGAAACTCATAAAGATTGTGGACAAGCAAATTCGAAATTTCCGGAATTCAGGCAGCATCTAGATTCTAGTACATAGAATGACAAGATGTTACATTATTAGCTTGCGGTTTCGTTAAGTACATATTACCCTACAGTCATGGCCGCCCGCAGCGGGGACAAGGGGGCGTCTGCCCCTCCCTGGATTTTGAAGCAGTCTTTAAATTTTTCAGATATTCATTTTATGTAAGTAAATTAATTAGTCTGGTTACATTTGTATTAGCGAAAATGTTGTTCAATACATAAAGTTTCTGTTATTTTTCCTGTAACATTGGGCATCTGATTTAGTAAATATAGAATGTAGTCTTGCCAGGCTAGTGGTTTTACTTACAAATTTTGCCAATAATTTCAGTTCGGTCAGGTGTAAAGCCAAAGCTGGGGAAAGTAGAGTTTTGCAGGGTTTCTATCAATTTGTAAAAGTTATGAAGTTGGAAGTGTGTGCTCGAGAGTTTAGAGGGTTCCCTGCTTGTAGTTTGATACCGATCTGACAGGAAATAGCTGATCTTTTAAAATATTTTTAAGCATTTAATTGTTGACATTGCAAAGACAGGAAATACAGTCGAACCTCGATAACTCGAATCTGAAGTGGAAAAGAGAAAATTCGAGTTATCGAATATTTTGACTTATTGAGAGGAATAATATGAAACTTCGAGATATAGAGGTCCGGAACTGACTGACGCTTCATTTCTGTAGTTATGGTCCAGCATTTTCGCTTCACCATCATATGAAACACTTAATTACGTGCTGATCACGGCGTAACAGACACTCGCTGAGTCAGCACTGGCATTGACGTGAGCATCTGACGCATCATTTCGTTCGTCTCAGATCGTTCAGCTTCCTAAACTTCGATTTACAAAGGTTAACATGACTTATGGAGGTATTTATACTGTAGCTTCGACTTGTAGAGGTTTACAAGCAGGAGATTTCGAGTGACAGAGGTTCAACGGCATGTCCACAAAACTAACACACATTTGAATTATCGAGGTATTCATTTCATAAGTTCGACGTATAGAGGTAAATTAACATGGGGTAGAATAGGGAAAATGAAGGGGACAGAATAAAATTCGAGATATCAAAGAATTCTAGTTATCGAGATTCGACTGTATATGACCAGTTGAAACCCAGTTTATATAGTTCTTAAATTCAGATTTCAGGGCATGAGATTGTTATGTCTAAAATCTGACTAAAATCAGAGATTTAAGACAAAAGTGGGAAATCACCGTTCAACTGTTTAAGTTCAACTTAAACTGGGAACGATTTCATCACTTTGCAAAAATGATGATGTACGAAGGCAGTTAGCTATATCTAAGGAAAAGGAACAATAATTAAAAAATACTAACCTTGAGCTAAGTTCAGCATTAGTTTAAAGATTAGTTGTACAAGAGTGCATCAGAGCACAGTGTGGAATAAGTATAACAAATTATGTAAATAAAAGGACGAGTCTCATACATCGACACAATATGAGATGGAAACAATGATTAAAAACGTTTTGTTTTACGCATGATTTTGTTCGGGTTTGAAGCTACGGTACCTCACTTCTTAGACTTTTGCCCCTCCCTGAAAAAATTCTGCGGCGCCCATGACTACAGTAGTTCTTAGAGTTCGTGGAATCCACAATTGTTAGTTGTTGCTGTACAAACTGGTCATTTTCCATCCGCTTGTGCCAAAACGTAAGTGCAGCATGAAATTAGGAAAGAATCCCCTTCATGAAAAGGAATAGATGGGATACGCCATATCATTTATCCAACTGTTATGGTGGTCGGCCAGAGTTTGTTCACCACGTGACATTTTTATTGTAAGTACCTTATTGCAAGTGTTATGAAATAGATTTTTTTTAGAATGTTATGGAATAGAATTTTTAACTTTTTTTTTTTTCAACAAAATGTCCCGACTTTTTAAAGTAAAAACTTGGCACTGTCCGGTTTTCAAAGAAAGCATTATGGAAACTCTATTCTAAGGTTGCATTAGTATGCGATTGAGTATTTATGTTGTGTTTTAGGTGCACTTTAAAAGTCATTGTAAAGAATACTTTTCCTAGCCTTTCTCATGGGTTTTTAAAAGTTTTTTTTTCATATTTTCCTTCGGCTTAAAAAGAAATATGAAGATAGCATCACATCATTTACAATGGCTGACGACGTCGAAACATAGAACGTTGACTACTATAATTATCTCAACCACAATGACTTATATGCATTGTCTTGAAAATTTCGTCGTAAACACCCAACACAACGCTTTCCAATTTCTCCTTGCACACCTGTGTAATTGTTTCATTACGCACTAAGTTTTCTATTCGTGTTAAAGGAAATTTCCTGTGATAATTACCTATTGTATGAGCATTTTGGCATCATTATATTTAACGACTATTTTGAAAAAGTTGTTTTGATTTCAGAAAAGCAGCTCTGAGAAATCAGCAACAATACAACTTCCATCTGAGCCTGTTAAACTATCCGAGAGCATAAAATCTCAATAGTCTGTCTTTGTGTGTCTGTTTTTATGAATTATATGTATCCTTCTGCACTAATTCCTGACTCAGCAACTTTGTTTACTTGGACTTAGAATTAGATTTTGAAGGATAGTGCAATGAGCAGGAAAACACACCATTTCCGTCCATCTATTTGATCCCACGACCGACCAGGGTGTCTACAGACCATGAAAGTCAATAACTTGAGTGGTTAGCTATTACAATCAAGAAAAGGCATTCATCTTTACCTCGCGTCAAGATTTTTTTCTATTCTAGAGAAGTGTAGAAAGATAGCCAAGTCACGGAGACTGTATAACATGAAATTTGAAATTATCATTCAGTAAGTGTCTAGTGTCCTTAATAAAGGAAAATTGATTAGTATTTTCTACTTCTGCTTACTTTTTCTGTAATTTTACTTCTGTAAATTCAGTAGATACCCTGATGATGTCATCAAAATATTTTCTTTCAAAATCTAAGGACTAAAAGATTCTCTTATTATTGTTTTTCAAAATGATGGTTGTGATTCTGAAATTATTTACCTTAATAGGTGTATGGATCTTATAAAGGAAACCGAAGTTTTAGCCGTAGAGATCCCGTCTCGGTGAATATGTTACTTTTTTTTTTTTTAAAGTGTGGTCATGTATTTCTTCCAGAACGCCTACGAACTACAATCCTGAAACTATTCGTACATCTCTGTATAAACTAAATTGATCCAAGTTTTTCAGTTTGAGTTTGAATTTAACTTAAGACCTTTAGGCAACTTTGGACTAGGCTTAGTGGATGATGATGATGATGATGGGAGAGTTGGGGATGAAGAAAGTGTGAGAAAACGAGAGAACCCCGAGAAGACACACTCACACGGTGTTTGCTCACCACGAAACCCACACAGCATGAGCCGGGATCGAACCAAGGTCCACACACAACAGAGATGAGCGCTGTACCACTGAGCCGAGTTTTTCATCATTATTATACAAATTCAATATGAATTAAATCTTTTGTATATGATGATGTGTTGTATGGAGCAGAAGTATGAAATCTGCGATGGAACGCTGAATGAAGCCTACGAAATTCTTGAAGAAGAGTAAAAACAAGCTGGGTAGAATGAGGAAGTTCTCAACAGGGATTGTTGGAAAGCAATACGTAAAATAATAGGATACAAAACTTGAAACTTTAGATTTGTGAGTTTACGCGTATTTCAGTTGTAATCGAGAGTGTATTTCCGTGAAATTTCAACAGAAAACTATAGTTTCCCTTCCCCATCGTCGCGTTTATTATTTCAAACCAGATAAATACAGGGAATCCATTTTAGTGGTGTTTCACTGTGTAGACATTCATTTATATGCAGATGCTTAAATAATATATCATTGTATTATACCACGAAAAACAATCCCTACAAGATTGTGAGGGAGTTGTTTCAATCGCAGTTCCTACGAGAAAGAAAGAAGCTCTCCGGAAAGCTAGAACTCGCAGACAATGAAGAAAAAGACGAGACCAAGCTTTCTGTGCATATAACTTTCGAAAGTAGGCGTATAGTGGCTCGATGCGAGTGAAGTATGATAGAACGCAGTTCTTGTCATACACATTCTTTCACCTGTTTTATATTGATACCATGCAATAAAAATTCGTTGTCTCTTTCAGTTAACTTTTTCCCTTTGTCGTACTGTTGACCGAGATCTTTCTTAATGATAAAAAAAATCGTAATATTTTGACCGTTTATATGTTGCCGTGTATTCTGGCATTGTGGGCGGAGGCCTCTATGTATCATTCTTCACCGTAACACAATGTACAACCTCTATGACGTAATAAGGGGTCAATGGTGGTCCTCATTCTGAAGGATATTCGTACTTTTTCTTTACGTGTAAAAGCCTTCGGAGAACAAGGTAGCAGTTCAAGATATATTACACTGTACGGTTTTTGTATTCATTATGTATAGGATAATAAATAGTTTTTACTGGTTTCTTGATTTAAACTTTGGAGACTTTTATTCTTTCCTTTTCTTGAGCACGGAATCGACAAAATCACATTTTTATAAATAAATTGTCTGTCTGTAGATATAGGTAGTCGCCGTGGCTCAGGCAGTAGCGCGTCTGACGACGAATCTGGTGACCCGGGTTCAGAGCCCGGCCAGGACACCGGAAAGTTTTCTCGTTGTGTTCCCATGCCTGGCGCTCTGAGGTAAACTCAACCTCCTATCAAATTGAGTACCAGGCCAGGGACCCGGCGACCCGGTGTAAAACTTGACCCGAAAAACGCGATTGAGCCGGTGACCCATTTCAGCTCTGGCTACAAATAGAAAGCCATAGATCATGTATTATCACGTACAAAATAAGTAGGATATATTACACCACAGAAGTATTGCTAACTGACTAAGACAATTTCAAAGCCAGTTCTTTTATAAAAGGTGTATTAGGTTTTTGATTTTTTTTTTTGTGTGTGTACATTTGTTTAATTCACAATGGTTCATCGTGTCCTCAAATCGTGCAACGTTAATTTAACTCATTTCCCGACGTAATACAATTATGAAAATTTGCGCTGCGACGTACGGCGACATCACAATATTTTAATTGTTACTTTAATATATTTCTATTATGTGATGCGGAAAATGAAAAGGGACCATTTGTCGGACTTTGTCAAAATCGAGTTATTAACTGTTTTGTATTGGCAATATTATTCCTAACAATTTGCCGCCAAAAGTATAATAATATCTTAAAATTTGACTGAGTTATGCAAATCTGATTGTAATTTACGGAAAAGCGGACTTTTGAAAAAAAAAACGAGATTAAACTTTGCTAAACAAAAACTGAATCCTTTTTACAAATCCTTCATTGAATTGAATTGAATTGTATTTATGGCATTTAGGCATCTATGGCTCAGACCAACAAGTCCGTCATATTTAAAACTTTACTTTAAATTTCTTTGGAATGTTCTTTATTTAAAAAAAAACATAAGATAAAACGCAAAAAATAAAGATCTTATTTTTTGGCTGTCCTGTAAAATGTTGTTTTCCGTCAAATACTCCCTTTTCATTTTCCGCAGCATCACCTATTTATTATATATTTTAAAAGCATACTTTTTTTTTTGTAAGAACTTCTTTATCCTAAAATAAATACTAGCCCGCAACGACGTTGCGTTTGACTTGTTGCAGAGCACTTTAGGATTTGAGTGACATGATCAGCTTGAGAAAAAAGTATCCGAATACCGAAATAACTGAAAAAAAAAATAATTTTGTATGTGTTTGACTAAAAAGAAAAGCATGGGACGCGCCAATTGAAGACTTGTTTATAACTATGATCTGACTTGTTTATGAGAGCGCGCCCCATGTTTTTTTTTCTTTTTAGTCATGCATAAACAAATAAACAAAATTATTATTTTACTTTATAGTACGAATTGTTTAAGAAAAGTATGTTTTTAAAAAGTTTTTTTTTTATATATTATTGTTTTTTAGTTATCTCAAAATCTTATTCTTAACTAATCTTGTTTGAATTGTTTACGTAATTGAAATTAGGTTAAATTTTGGGATTCACTCATCATATAGGGAATTTCCATAAGGTGAACGTTTAGACCTATTGTACAATGCAGGTAGATAGGCCACCAAGATATACTGTGCATGCGATAAATGATGCTATACAGAAATATATGAAATTATCTCCTGAAATGTCGTACGTCAACAGCATTAACTGAGATAGATATGGATACAAACCGAGTTTTATATTTTAAAATTGATATGCAAAACATAGAGAGAGTTTCATTAGTGAAGTTTTGCAGGGAGTGATAATGCTCAAGTTGTTTGCGAACAAAAAAGTATCTTCAGCCTCGCATTGACCAAGTTACTTCAGGGTAAATGCGTATTAAAAATGCATATTTTAAGATGGAAATCTGACAGGTCTGGTAATGGTGCTTTTGTAATATTTCTTCTGCTGAAAGAACGTTTGACAGCCCTCGTGACAGTCAATTAATGGAATTTTCTGCAAGCATTTTTTTTAAAACGAACATTAACGAAGGTTCAAATCATTCACTACGTCAAGGGAACGTCAAGATAATGTTGTTTCTAATATAGTATGAAAACTGTAAAACATGCCGAGATAAAATGAAAGGTTTGCTTTGCTTATTAACTGGGTCAACTACAAGGCTCCCTACAATACGATAAATAATGACGTCAGTTTGTTCTTTCATGTCCGAAACATTTGGTCCTCTCTCTCTCTCTCCATGCCGCAGAACTCTTAATAATATTCATAGATATTTACTTTGATAAGAAGTTTTCCATTTCTTTCTTTTTCTACATCAAATTTCTCTTTCTGATTAAGAGAAATACATGTTACTATAGTTCTGGGCAGGTGGAGAAGTTTCGAATTCCTCTTATGCCGCCCATTCTGGAAGAGATTTTCCACAATTTTCCTCAATGCCATCAGACAAATATTTGGATGGTGTCCTTCATAGAGGTCCTGGCCGTTACCTTCTCCTTTACTTCTCCTGTCGACATAACAATGTTAAGATGTCAGAACTTGTAGCCCTTTAAGACGCTCTAAAGACCAGAATTGTAAAATTTCAACAACAAAAGCTTTTCTCTTTTATTTATTTATTTAAATTTACATCACATAACAGCTAGAAGCTGCATTAGACACAGTCCAAAATACATAAAGATACAGTGACAACATTTAATTTAAAAAACGATAATATAGTTAAAATACCCATAGTGAAATTTATTTTACGTTGGACAGGTTAGCTTGTATCTCTATCAGAGAATAACCTTCGCCAGATATAAGTATTTTTTTAACTTCAGATTTAAAGTTCTTCATTCCTAGACCTTTAATATGATTTGGTAGCATGTTGTAAAATTTTGGACCCTGATACTTATATGAGTCTTTATATTTAGTTAACCTAACTTTTGGGAGTAATATATCATCTCTATTTCCAGTGCTGTAAGAATGAACAACTGTGCCAGTCAGAAATTCATCAATATGAGCTTTTACATAGATTATTGATTGATATATAAAGGCCGATGGAACAGTCATGATAGTTAACCTTTTAAAGCAATTCCTGCAAGTTTCACGACTATGAAGACCATACATAATTCTAATTGCCTTCTTTTGAATCTTAAATACAAGCTTCCAACGGGGTGAAGAACCCCAAAATATTACACCGTAGCTTATATGGCTATGAAACAATGCATGATAAACCATACATAAATATTTTAATGAAATACATCCACGTAGCTTACATAATAGATATAAACTTTTAGATAAATTGTTTATTAACTGGTCTATGTGAACCGTCCATGTCAAAGTAGCGTCAATATACATACCTAACAACTTCACATGTTTAGAAGAATTTCGATCTATAATATCTTTCTTTAAGGATAATAAAATATTATCTGTTTTATCAACATTAATTTTCATTTCATTTACATGAAACCAATTTATCATTTTATTTAATTCAATTTGGTTATGTTTTCTCAAGTTCTCTAGATTAACATGTCCCATTATAAGTGTAGTATCATCCGCATATAAAACAGGCGGTACATGCAACACATTTGGAAGAACATTCATGTATAATACAAACAACATGGGGCCCATAATGGATCCCTGAGGAACCCCTCTATTCATAACTCTAAAACCAGATAATATTTATCTTTATTAAGGACACATTAAGTTAAGGATACTATAATGATCCGCGTGCCTGAGAGCACGTGCCACTCATCCAAGACATAAACAAATAGTAGAATGTGTGTACGACGTTTTGTAAGTGTGTACTACAAGTGTCATAATATAAACAAGTAGTAAATGACACAATCCATCGTAAACATCAAGCAGACGACGACAGCAGTTCGATCAAGAACCGAAGATGGAGTTGGAGTCGCAGCTAGATGGAGCTGGCACAGCAGAAGGAGGGACTTAGAGAACCACACGCAAAAAGGACCCTATAAATATCCGAACATCTAGGCAACTAACATCACTCCTCGTCTGGGTGGTAGCCTCTCTCTATACTATCCGCTTGCGACTAGCAACGGGTCGAAGCACCTTCCTGCATACACACCCCTTTCCGAATTGGCACTTTATGCTCCGTTCCGTACCCTTGCTCCGTCGGATGTACCGTCGATGGTTATCCGAATTCCCCCTTCGACGGAGTATTGAAGTGAACGGAGCAACGGAGGACCAGATGGTCACTTGACCTTCCGTTCAGTTGCGCGCTGCTGCCATGTTTAAAAGAAAACAGAGCGGTATATTGCATGCCAAAATTCCTTCTTCACTTGGGATTTGGGACAAATGTGTAGAATTTATCACGTGTTGCAAGTTTAAAATGAATGATTGTGCCGAAGTATTTGAATTTAATAGTTTAAGATTTTATTTTACATTACGTTATCGATATTGTACCATGTTTTGAGTGATATATCTTCATGATCATTTAATAATTTTAATTTCGCACTGTGAAAATAATGTTGTTGGTTAGATTTCCCCAATGGGATTCCATGTCAACATATGAGCAAGGATGTCGGCAGGAAGGGGCAAGGGGAGGCACTTTGCCCCCCTTGATTTCAGATTTTATACCAAATACTGTTCTATTTTCATATATTTGATGTATGTTTTTGTGCTTTTCACTGCATGCATTCCATAAGAAGCTATTTGAGATTCTCCCGTTACATTTCCTCAACCATAATTATTTCAATGTATGTAATCACAAATACGCCAATTTATGCCCACCAAACAAACTATGTTAAAGCATCGAAAGTAAAAACACAAATGCTATTGTTGTACTGTTATGTAAGTGTTATTTCTTGTGAACGTACTCTGTTTTATGATGTTAAAGCAGTTCCTCTAGAAAGTCAATGAAAAAGACGTGTCTCTCTCTCTCTTTCACACACACACACACAAACACACACACGCATTTATATACAAAGTTTAAAAAGCACGTGTAGGCCAATCGTAAGATACACATTCTTTATAAATAATATTAATTTTTAGTTTTTAAAAATACCGAACAAATCAAGAAAAACACTGATATTTTGAAAAGCGACTCATCTAACATTAACGAAATGAACTATTTCATTTTGAAGTTAATTTTTTACAGCCGAGATATTTGAAGGTCACTAACTCTAGCCGGGATAGCCCATGATTTCAAATTTCTTATCAATAACAAATATTTCCAAATTATGGATTACTTAATTTGTTAGATATTCTTAAGAATTATCCAATGCATTTTCTAAAATGTCATTCTTATTGTGAATTGTCCATTATTTTTAAAAAAAATGAACCTGATTACCAAGGGCTCTCAAAGCGAATCTGAATTTGAATTTTTTAAAGGTCTTTACATAATTTTGGCTGAAGCCGAATGGGTGTTGCTGGGAGAATGCAGTACAGAAATATTACTTAGCAAAGCTTTTCGTCGATAGGAATTCTTACACATAAATTATCTATTAATGTTTGTTAAAATGTGCTCTTTCTGTAATCTCAGAATTTGAATTTAGTTTTTTAAGAACTGTAGGCAACTGTGGCTCAGGTCGTATGGATGATGATGGGATGAAGTGGTGGAATGAAGAAAGTGGGAAGAAACGAGAGTATCCCGAGAAAACCCACGCACACGGTGTTTGTCCACCACAAAGCCCATATGGCATGAGCAGGGATCGATCCGACGACCCCTAGCACCAGAGACGTAATCTCCGACATCCAACACAGAATTTAATAAAAGTGCTATTACTCACCGTTTTAAATGTGCCTGAATTATTGAAAATTTTCTTTGTTTGATAACGTTATGCCATCTCGCTTTTTGTGACTTCAAATTATGTAATAATCATTGATCGCATTACATTAATTTCTATTGTAATAAACAACGAGCTCTAACATGCCAGGCATTTGATGATCCTGATTATTCAAAAATACTGGATGTGTTAGTGACCGGCGTTACTGAGAAGTTACTGTTAACAATTTTGTACTGTGTTCTGAGTTCAGATTCCAATAAGTTAATTTGAAAATTATGATGACTTCAATTTTATTTTATGTTTGAGATTATTTTTATATCGTTTAGCAAACTATTAGTAAGTTCTCCCCTAGAAAGTCGGAAGGAAAAATGTTTTACGGAAGTATCTATGGCTGCCTGGGAATTTCCACCTTCCACAAATGGCGAATGTGGTACACTGGAAAAATTGATTGTGTTAATTAAACACTTTCTGGTGTCCCGAGGATACCACCATTTTTTTGCTAACACCGTTTGTTGTGTGATTTCGGTGATTCACCACTATGATATTACTAATATTGTGTTGAATCAGCATTAAAAGCACATCCATTTTGTTGAATCGCCGAAATCAATAACATTTTGTTGTATTGACTTAACACAAACAAGTGATGGTCGCCGTGAGATATAAAAAAATGTTAATACAGCCATATCTTACTGTGTACTTCTTGCTTTGTCATTATAAACGATAGCGCTATTAAAAGGAGAAAACTCTAACCAACCAGAAAACGAAGTTTAATAAAATTTTACACCCATAAATTTATTTTATTTTATCTTAAGAAAATACTAAAGTGTAGTCTAATGAACATTCTCTAATGGTATGTAATAAATAAATAATTGAGTATAACTTGCTCCTCTTCATGATTCATCTGTAAATTTATCCCATATCTGTGACAGTGACACACACACACATTATATATAAATATATATATATATATATAATGTTCTCCTGATTTTCCCCTTCTTTGGAAAATTCCTGGCGACGCCATGGCATTTAAGTAGTATGCTTAAGAATACTACGATTAAAAATTATTATAATTATTTGAAGTGTTTTTAGAACTTCAAATGCGTAACGTTGTCAAGGCTCACGACTTAGGTGGTTTATTTATAGATCCTGGTAAACATTATTTAGTGATTCATAGTTCATGAGACGCACTTATCTTGCAAAAACTTCCAGAATAACCTGCAGAATTGTGATCACCCTTCGAATAGCTATCAATCTTCGTCTGTCATTATTTAATATATGCCGAATACTTACAGGTATGGGAATTCTACGCTTACATCTATCTTCATCCATGTTGCTTTTTGCCTTAGTCACTTCGCATCAAACTATTTTGAATCGGCGTTGCCCAATACTCACTCGCATTACGCGCGGAGGGTTTTCAGCTGTTTCCAGACTTGGGTGACAACTGTAGTTAAAATTTTAAACACTTATTTAATTCGGATAAGTGTGCATAACGGAAGTGAATGGGACGTAGTACAACGGAGCGGAACGGAGGACCATTGAATTCGGAAAGGGGGACAGTTAGCAACGGGCTAGTGTGTCCCCTTAAAGTCCGAACCTGTACACAGTTGCGACGGACTGGTACATTACCCTGGCACACAGTTAGCAACGGACTGGTGCCTATCCCTTTTGCACACAGTTTGCAACGGCCTGGTGTAAAACTCCATCCTACTTCTCTGAGGCGTAAAACCCGAAGAAGAAGAAGACCATAAGTTTTATTGTAAACTCACTTATAATCCTGGTTCGGGACGGTCTTCGTATTAACGTATTTCGTACTTGTACTTCTTTTTTTAAAGTAAAACTGCTTCTGGGGGGAAACACAATCCCGCGTGTCCTTTCTTTCTACCTACATAGCACATTAGATAACCACAGGAACATTACGATGCGTTAGTCCACAATAGGAGAAGGGAATGATGTGGAAAAGTGTCGGCCAGGACCTAAGTTGAAGATACCATACCGGCATTTACCTAGTGTGACTGAGGAAAAACCTCAGTCACGATGGTCTGCCACTGAGATTGAAGCCACTACCTCCCGAATGCTGAGACAACGCTCTACCACTGAGCCACGGCCGCTCTGTGTAAGCTGAAGAGCTTAAATATTTGAGTGTTAGTGTTACCGCGCCATCATGGAAAACTGATTTGCCTTGGAGCTTCCTGCGAAGCGACTTGAGCTTCTCCATACTTGTAATTGAATGCCTAAGTCGCATCTATACTAATGCGATCGCCTTCAATAGACGAGCCCAGTCGTCCGCAGTGATACGACCTAGGTTGTCAGACTACGCACGACTATTACCGATCCAGGGTTTGGTCTATATTGTTGCAGTTTTATTTATCGTACTTCCCCCTAACGCACACAAAATTCCTTTACGGTCAGTTCTACAATCGACCGCTAAACTTGTAGTCAGCACTAAGTTGAGGCCAACTCTCATTGGCCAAAATCAGACTTGGCCTCAACTTCGCGCTGATTAGAAGTTTAGCGGTCGATTGTAGAACTGATCGTTACTGTAATCCCCCGTAAAGGTTTTATATTTAACATTGGCACAAAAGTTAATACCCTAATTGCTTTCTTCATTTATTATCTAATATAACGATAATTTCATTTGAAAAACTTGACAGGGGAAGAGGAAGGAAAACTAACAGCGACTGGAGCGTTGCCGCTCGGCTATGGCAACCCGAAGTGAGAGAACGGCTGCCGCGAGCTTAGTTTCTTTTTTATTTAGCGGTTAAACTGGCATCGCTGTTGCCATAAAAGCAACAGTATACTCTTAAGTCTGGACGGATAATAGTTAATCGTCTGTCTACGCATCCAATGGACGATCGATCTTAGATGTCAAAGGTGGCGTATGAGGCAGTAAGTAAATAAAGAAACCAGATAAACATCAGTGCACAAAAATGAATGTAGCCACTGGTTAAATTTTGTTAAAGAATAATGTTTCTCCTTTTGGAATCAATTGACTACGCAGAAGGTTTGTATATTTTCTTCTAATTGGTTAAGATTCTTACTTATAATTTCAGGACAGTTTTCTGATGTGCTACTACAGAAAGTGGAGTGTACAAATAGGCTTGAGTTTCTTTTTGCATTTACTTCGAAATCTTTAGCCCTCTCCGCTCCGTACTTGTCAACAACATGCACTAGTTATGAAACATTTTATGTTAAGTCATTTTTTTATCAGTTCCTGTAGATTATTCTTGGCAGAAGAAAATGTAAGATAGATTGCCAAGGAACTGTTTTTCCTGACGGAATAAAAATAATTTTTCCTTTGCGTGGTTCACCACAAAAGCTGCATTCGAGTAGTAAAATGTGTGCTGAAGTGGAAAAGCGCGATAAGCAATGTTATTGGTTATGTTCCTTATTTAAATGATTCTGACTGTTCATAAATGCAAGAGCAACAGCAATTATGATTTATGGCCACTACATCACTTCATATGTGACCATTTATCAAAACATAACCACGGGGATGCAATGGGGAATTATAGGGTTTGACTTTAATCGGCTTCAATTTCTCTTGCTACTCTGTGAAGGAAAGGAGAACAATGGACTAGGGAAGAAGCTTCAATCAATTAAGGGACATTGTTAACATCCATTATTCATGTCTAACTTCCCATCATACAGATGTTTTACCCGTTCGCTTGGTACATTTTGTCTTAATATGAACACAAAATACAAGGCGGAAGCGGGCCTATCTCATAATTTGTGGTATTCTCAGATTGAATACCGAACTGAGCCACACTGTAAAAGAAGGTGCACTTTACATTTTATATGCATACTTCTAACGTGTTAGCTTTTTATTGAATTGAATTGAATTGAATATTGGATTTGTGGTCTTCAGGCATCTATGGCTCAGGCCGGGATGAAGTCGGGCAGAGGTTTTCAAACTGTGGTACACGGAAGGTTATTAGGTGGTACGCCATAAAATTTATATATTAAAAAAGATAACTTAAGATATTTAATATCGTCTGATTTCAAAAGTATGTCGAAGCCGCAGGCAGTATAAGTGATCTTTATTATTATTATTATTTTAACGAATATTTATACATTAGAACATGCAATAGAAAATATAATTTATAAAGTTCCCAGGTATGTTACAAGGTACAGAAATATTATACAGTCTGGTAACAAAAATAATAAAGTTTTAGTAAGACTTACCAGAAATTACAATATGCTGTAATTCATTTATTTTCCCCTTCTCCCCACAAAAAAAGTAGAAATGAATGCTGTGTGTATAGAACATGTCACTAAGAATACTGTAAATGTGTTTGTATTACATTATGTACAGTACATACGAGTCTTCGTATACTAACTCGGGAGTTTGAACCCATTATTATTATTATTATTATTATTATTATTATTATTTGGACAAGTGC
>JAGDQP010002441.1:83447-104786 GCA_022664845.1 Lepisma saccharinum
CTTTGATAGTCTACCTTTCCATTTACACTCGAGCAACAGGTTCCCTCATGGAACGTGGAAGTTCATTGGGTTTTGGTGCAACATCGTAGCATTCAAAGAGTTATACGACTCTTTCTTACTTCAGTTGTAATTTGGGCTACCTTTTTCACATTTTGAACACAGTGTAAGCCTTATTGGTATGAACATACAATTTACTGCTTCTGCCAGTACATTAATGGATATTCCAAATTTTAAAAAAATAAATAAAAAAGAAGACAACTTACAATAAATTCTCAATTCAATAAAGATCAAATATGATTCAAATATGTAAAAAAAAAAAAAATGCTTCAATGTCGATATAATACAGAGTGAAAATTAACTGGTTCAGGAATTCAGAAGATTTCGTAGTAGGCACCTTCTTTTGAACATACTTTTAAGTAAAGAAGAAAAAAAATGTCACTATATCAACCCATAGGATAAATCCGCTAACAATGAAATGGTTCCACAGAAGAAATCAAGATCTGACAGTTTGACACATGAGTAACCAGTAACCAGAAAGGGCCTAGCAGGATAAGATGGTGAAAAGTGCCTTGGAAGGAATCGTGATTAAAAAAAATACTACCATATTCAGCATAAAAATTGGTGGCTCTCCACCAAATTTCAGCTCAAAAGATGCTAACCTAACCTCAAAATAAATTAAAGTGTGTTTGTTCTTAATAATTTAGCGATATCTCGGTCGGATTTGCACCTACGATGACCATCTTTTTTAAAAAAATTGAAGATTTTTTCAAGCTCTACAAGATGCTAATGTTTCATTTATGTTGGCGCAAAATTCAAATTTTCAGAGGTTAGAAAATTTGAAAATTGAATTTAAATAAAAACTGAGACAACAGTTGGCTCGAAAAAATATATGTTATGTATTTTTAGTGATTCTATAACCATTAATTTTTTTCAGATTTTTTAAAGTGGTAGAACATAACCAAAAAAATAAAACACATGTCCGAGCTTCTTACGTAACGTAACACATGCACTGTGAATACAAGTTCGGAAGTGAAGTTTTCTAGGTCGCATTCGTGGATGACTGGTTAAGACGTCGGCTTCTTGAGTGAAAGGTTTTGGGTTCGAGTCCCGCCTGGGACAACACTTTCTCTTCTTTATTCTTTCAAATTATATATTTATATGTTCATATTTATTATTTAATAAATGCTAGGATGTATACAAATATCTGATTGCTACTGCAGGCTATTACGTGTCTGAACGAACACCGAGCGAGATGTGCAAGGAGGCACGGTGCGTCCAAAGGGAGGTGGGCGGCGGCACGAAAATAATTCTTTAATTTGCGCGCCCCATGAGTTTCGTTTTAATCATTCATGAACAAAATTATTATTATTATTTTACTTTTTAGTACGAACTGTTTAAGAAAAGGGTGTCTTTACAGTTTTTTTTATTATTATTATTACTACTGTCTCGACCGTGCAAATGAACAGCACAGATATTGGAATAAGATAAAGAGAAAATGAATGTTATGTGTACCAAATAACAGGTGAAAGAAAACGTTAACAGCACTTTTGCGTATGCCCACCGCTAACCGGAGGCTGCGCCCCCCTCCTTTTGGACGCACCGTGCCCCCTTGCACACCTCGCTTGGTGTGCATCTAGACACATCCTAGCTTTCGGTAGCAATTAGTTATTTACATACATCCTAGCAATTATTAGATAATAAATATGAACATATAAAAATATATTTTGAAAAAATAAAAAGTGTTGTCCCGGGCGGGACTCGAACCCGGAACCTTTCACTCAAGAAGCCGACGTCTTAATCAGTCATCCACAAATGTGACCTGGCAAACTTCGCTTTCGAACTTGTATTTACAGTGCATGTGTTGCGTAAGAAGTCCGGTCACGTGCCTTAATTTTTGGTTATGTTCTACCACTTTAAAAAATCTAAAAAAAAATCATGGTTATAGAACCACTAAAAGTACATAACATATATTTTTTGAACCAACTGTTGTCCTAGTATTTTTTTAAATTCAATTTTCAAATTTTCTAACCTCTAAAAATTTGAATTTTGCGCCAACATAAATTAAACAATTACTATCTTGTAGAGCTTGAAAAATTCTTCTATTTAAAACTAAAAAAGGTCATCGTTGGTGCAAATCCGACCGAGATATCACTAAATCATTAAGAACAAACACACTTTAATTTATTTTGAGGTTAGGTTAGCATCTTTTGAACTGAAATTTGGTGGAGAGCCACCATTTTTTATGCTGAATATGGTAGTATTTTTTAAATCACGATTCCTTCCAAGGCACTTTTCACCATCTTATCGTGCTAGGCCCTTTATGAATCCTATATTGCTTGGGGAAAACCGAAGAGTGTAACAAGACAGATGCTGTGTGCAAAAAGTCACATTGACTTGAGCATCTATCAAAACCGAATAAGTTATTCACCTCTACAACATTCATCCTTCTTCAGAAGTATTGTTTAGAACAACGTTTATCAACCTTTTTTATCTTGCTACCGCCATTTACCATATCTTTTAACCGGTGACCCACATAAGCAGTTCTCTTGTTCAGTGGCGTATTTACAATTCTGCCACTTGTAAGCATCCAAGAATTTTCCGTCCACATTTTCTTTAATATGTATCCTTGGCTCAAAAAGTACTTGGAATGCGTTATCGTCTTATCGATAATCTTCGAGCCTTTGATCCTGTAATATGTGTCTACTTGACTGATTAGAAATCAAGCAATAATGAAAAATAAAGAAATAGCCCCTGCCGGTACTAATTTAATACAAACAACACACTCTTCTCTTGCCTCCAGCGTACTATTTGTTAAAACTCTTCGACAACTTAAGTTTGCAATGACGTTACTGAGGAAACAACGTATTCAGTTCTTGATATGTTATTGTCTTACAATGAAGCTTTAAGGTTAATGTAAAGTAAAGATCTCCAACAAAGGATGGTAGCACTATCTCCGTATATGTCTAATGTATTTTTATTGTTGTACGAAATTGTAATACTGCTCCTACAAATTCAAGCCTAGAGAGTTCAAACTTTCAGGGAAGAAAGTTCAGAACCAATTCAAAGAGTTCTATCCGTGCCGATTTTTTATTTTCTTTCTTGTTCATTGTTGAAAGAGATCCATTGTTGTAGGTTTGGATATCCATAACAACAATGACATGAACAAGAAAGAAAATATCGGCACGGATAGAACTCTTGAATTGGTTCTGAACTTTCTTCACTGAATTTGTAGGCTTGAATTTGTAGGAGCAGCATTGAAATTTCATGCAACGAGAAAAATACATTAGACATATACGGAGATAGTGCTGCCATCTTTTGTTGGAAATCATTGCTTTACATTAACCTTAAGTTTATATTCCAACATTGAGTAGTCGAAAACAGCAAAATTATCATTGCTAGCGAGTAATTGAAAAGTGTATATTCAATTTATGGTCTTGCATCAAAGACCTGGTATGGTATCAGTTGCAGCAGGTGCTTTGTAATTAGGAATTATAGTAAAAACATTTACTTTTAATTGTTTTTCATAATGTTTGTGAGCAGTTGTCCCAAGGCCATGAGACTATATAGATTTGCGAGGATAAAGAAACCGTGCTGCTTATCAGCAGACACGTATCCAGAAGTTGGTTTTGGGAGAGATTCATGAGTTTTAGGAGTGTCCAAGGTGTGTCTGGGCACGCAATGTATATTAAATATGTATAATTACGCCTAAAATTAGACTAATTCTGCCTAAAACTGTAAATTTGGGCTCCCCGGACCCATCCCGTAAATACACCCCTTCTTTTCAGGTAAATGGTACATTGTTCTATTGTTTTTCTAACTTACAATTTCTTAGAACTTCGTCCGTATGACGTATCAATTGTATACAGTTAGCTACTAATTATATGCAGGAAATATCGAAATATTCAACAATATCAGTACAAATTGAAATAACGTATTATTACTTAGAGAATTTGAGCTGTTGCTGTTCAGTCACTGCAAACTTAAGTTGTCAACTAGTTTAGACAGTTACAGTCAATGTTGCTAACCATCAAAGTAAAATTATTCTCGGGTTATTAAAATTATCTGAATTCTCATTTAAAAATTTGCCGCCGTAGGCAGCTGCCTACTCTGCCTACGCGTAAATTCGTCACTGCTCTTGTTTATAATGAAGTGTTTTCTCGTCATTTTTGCATGAAATACCCTCCTACGCCCTGCACATGCACATACATTAAAAGATATGATATTTAGGATAGAGAAATTTGGTTCGTTTCAGAGACCAGTTCGTTGAAAAGACCAGTTTCATAGAACTAATGCTCTTAATTAATTTAGCTCACAAACGAGAACAACCCACTATCCGAGATTTTACTGTGTTTCAAAATAAATAGTTCAATTATTATCTAGAAATCTAATGAACAAATCTTATATTTCATAATCTTTAATAAATATGAAACACAGCAAGTAAAATGAAACGTCGTCTTCAAGATTCATTCAATTTTACCTACGAGACCTTCGTTATTTGTTTTTTTGTCATTTTTCCTAGCTGCACGCTACACACATCCTACGACCTTTTCGTGGTTCGCGCCCCGCAAGTTGAGAAACTCTGGTTTAGAAAAAAAAAATTCCTATCGATAGTAGTTGTATTGCAAGTTTTTACCTTTGTCTTTTAGCGCCTGATGAAGCTTTTCTGTATTGAGCAAAATATTTTGAAGGGCCCACGTAGACTTTTATATACACAAGAGTCTCGCTTAATCGAATTTGATGGGACCAAGGGTGATTCGGTTAAACCGGAAACATAGTGACTGTATTTTAGTACTGTACTACACAGAGCCGGATTAAGGGGGGTCTAAAGGGGCTGCAGCCCAGGGCCTTGCTCTTTAGGGGCCCCACTAAAGGTAAATTAGTTAATTTTACCACTACAGGCGTAGGTAAAGGGGGACTAACAGAGTTTTTAGCCCATGATGGGAATCAATAATCCAAGGCCCAATAAAAGCTTAAGTCAGCATTGGTACTACATGTTTAAAGAAACATTGACCTACTACTATAATGTAATAATGTAGTACTATAATTCCTGTACTGTATTTTTACTGAACATTCCAAGGATTTTTTTTGATCATTTGTTCATAATTATAAGAATATAAATGAAATTTAGCATGTGCAAAACGCTAAAATCAAAATTTTATTTTCTACTGCGTCGGGATTAGGTTCATCCGGAGATTCTGCTAATCGCGATTCGGTTAAACGAGACTCTTGTGTACTTAGAAAATTCTACGTAATGATACGAGATGTTTACATAATGGTTATCAAGGGGTTTTGTTTAAGAAAAAAATCAGAATGATCTGTTGTTTAACATGTATGAAATTGAAGGAGTGGTTTTATACGAATATTTCCTTTTTAATGGAAAATCTGTACGTGGTAGTCTAATATTAGTTATTTCCTATATATTTAATAAATTTCCTACATGTACATCCGTAATTTTTTTTTTTCTTATCGAGGTTATGAGCTTGAACGTACGTTATTTCTGTTATTCTTGATTTAAGTGTTTTATAAAGGCGAATTCATAGTTTATGAAATGTGGGGAAGATTTAATTGATGTATTATCTGAAGCCTCTAAATCTTGATATTATTATCTTTAAGTATCCTTGCGTAGTATAGTAGTCACTACTACTGTTATGACTTCTAACATTTTCGCCGCACCATTAGGCAGCTTCATCAGGTAATATGTAGGTGAGAAGAATCAGATAAATAAGCTAGACTATTGCTGTTGTGAAACTGGTAAAATTTATCTCTGATTGTGATATTTACAAGTTCGATTCTTATGATTCTTCTCACCTAAATACAGGTGAGAAGCGCCCGAATGCTGCGGGAAAAATATTCAAACCATAATTGTAAAAGCGACTTTACTGTGCTACGCAAGGGTATTCTGGACAGCATGAGTAAAAAATATTTGATACTCGCCATGCAATTATAAACTTGAATATAAATTTTGAATTGCAGCCTGAAAAGTCTTACGTTGGAAGTTCGTAAATATTGGAAAAGGATTCAATAGTGGTTTCGACATTTGAAGGCAAAGAGAGTTTGATTGAAACAATTTAGCTACCTCTTGCCAAGACTTCTTTTTATAAAAGTAAAATAATGTGAGAGGGAAGTGCACCTGTATCTCTTTTGTTGTCTTTTTGAAATTTTATTGTTGCTGTTGGTGAACAAATGAGAGATGAGACAACCTTCTAAGTAGAACTAACCGGAGAGTGTTTTTTCTTTTGGCTACCACTCGCAGTAAAAGAGTATTTAGTTGTATTTCAATGTTCTTTATGCTTGTAATAGAATCAGAGAAATCTGCATATTCTGAATAAAAACTGTTCTTTTCTTGCAGCGCTCAGTCCTGTTTCGCACTGATAGTTCTGCTAGGTTGTATGGTGATAATCTAGAATCTGAACATAGAACTATTACAAGCATCTCTTCTCCTGAATCTTTCGTTTCTGCACAGGATGAGGTAAGTGGAAAAAATTGTACAAGTTATTATGCACTAACTGTAAGCAAAAAACATACGTAAATGAAAAATTATGAAATCCTTCGTACTATACAAAGTAAAAATGTTAAAACTTATTGTATAAAAACTATGGTGCGATAAACCTCAAAGTTCCATGGATGTTAACAATTATTTTTGTACTTACATTCGTTTACTTATGTTTTGTCATCATCTCTTTTATCCACTTGCCGACCACGAGATTTTATAATTTAAGATATATTTAGTTTCAAAGAGGACAGGACGATAATGATAAGTTAACTGAATAAATGTTTAAGAACTTGCCATGAGCAGTGTACACTCAGATTCACAGAAAATGACCGCTAGCAATATATCAGATCTATAACAGACTATTTACATGTTTCGATTGTCATGTAAATATTGGTTGAATGCAACTTTTAGAAGTTTAAAAAAAAACTCCGTCCGACATTTTCTATGAATCTGAGAGTACATGATAAAAACTTTTAACTTTTTAGTGCTGTTTAGCTTTCCTCACTGAGATTTTAAAGTTAGTGAGAAATAAAACAGCTACTTACCGCATGGGCTGCCCTCGAGGAGATGTTTTTCTCCTAAATTTTCAATGCTTCTGAATTCTTCTTTGAGCTGTGTCAATTAATAGTCTGCAGTCATCATTTTCCTTTTTTTTCTCCATTTGTGGATAAAGTGTGTTTTAAGAACCGATTATTTTTATTCTTTATTATGCTCTCGTAATCTTAAAGAATTTACAAGTGAGGTTCCTTTCTCGGGACTGCGAGGTATGTAAGTAAGTAAAAGAAAGAATGTGTTTTCTCTGGTGTAATTGGTATTTTGCACTTTTCTTTCCTCGGTATATACAACCATTCATTTCTTAGCCTGAAAAATCTATAACCTCTAAGATAAAAGTTTTAGGTCCATATACTGAACATTTTCTCCCCGACACCTTCATGCTAGTAGGTACTATATAATAGCACAGACTGGGAAGGATGAATGTTATTTATGATCAGAGTAAAACAATTTTCCGTTCCCAACTATTGTTTTTTTTTCTGTATAAAACATTACTATTTCTGAACATACTGTCTATCCAATACGCAGGTCCGTCGAAATCCGAGATTGGTCTCATGACTTGGCTTCCCCGCTCCCCATTCTTTCCAAGCTAAGTGACAACCATCTACAAACTGCATAAATATATTGTATGCATAATGAATACGAAGAAACGTAGATAGATGGACATGATATTACAGATAGTGAGAGTGAGATTCCGTGGAAGGAATAAATGTTAATATGGTATCATGGTAGTATTGACAAAATATTGTTATTTTCATATTTCTTTTGCCAAAGAAAAGTTCTCTACATCATTTTGGTGAGGGCGTGCGGAAACCCCGAATCCAGTAGTGTCTTCGACGGACCTGGCAGAATGACTTACGATTTCTTAAGAAGTACTAAAAATTATATGGTAATAGATTTTGTGGTTAGTTTGAAATATCACGATATTTAAAATTACTAAAATATATAATGTAGTTCATTACTGAACGATGATTCACATATTCATCTGCGTATTCAAGCAATTATATTGAAGTGTTATTTTAATGAGAGATGGCCGTGATAGACTAGATTCTGAACCAAACTTCCGATATCCACATCTAGCTTAGCACTGAGTATGGTCTGCACATTAAGAGTATTCGACTGCTTATATTGGAATTAACTATTACCTACTCAACTGTCAAAACATACGATAGAGATTTCCTTAGATTACTTTATTTACTGGAGCGATAGCTGAAGTAAACCCATATATCTGATGCAAGAATAGCATCATCAATTGTCCAAAGCTCTTAGCATGGTAACAATGTGAACAGGAGACATATTTTAGGTTCACCAATCCATACATAGATACTCTGATAGGGACATTTAAGAATATTCTTAATTAGATGCATAACTCACAATTGGTATACTTTTTATTTTCTGGATTATATTATTATCGATAAAATATGCAGTATAACTTAAGTCGAATTCCAGACATCCATAACAATTCTTCCATACTTGACAATAGAAATCTCGCAAAACTTTCCTTTTCTTTTCTTACCTAATTAACATTGTATATCTTCCAAATTTGTCACCAATCCTAATTAGTTAGATTAGCTCACGATTCATTTTCCTAACAAATTATAAATGTCAACTGCATAGTCACATTTCTGTATTACGTAAGTAGCATTTAAAAGTAGTTCATTCTTGTGACCTAGTTGTATTGTTAGTGACTTTATATCCTATTCCTCATCCATTTTCCTTTGTCGTGTCCTTTCAGGTAAAGTTTGACTCCTCTGTAAGCCAATCCACGACCCTTTCCCAGCTGTCCTCTACTGAATCTACCATCCTCAGCCTGGCTGAAATGTTACACACGCTCAATTTGAAACCTTTAATCTTTGCTGAAGGATTCGAGGAAAAAGTAATTACTAGTCTAGATAGGTTAGACTACTTATAATGTTATTATTTTCTTTCTGTGATACTTTTTCATACTAAATGTTTACAGTACGCAACGAATCCTTACTGCATTTGTACTTTTGTCAGTATGGCTACAATAGTGTTCAACCCATCTAATAATTTCAAAATCACTTTGAATTTATTCTTTAATATTTGACCACTTTGCTTACCAATGTCGCCCAACATGTAAGATACCGCTCATTTGTTACTTTTATGCCCAGTTTCACCGACGTTCCTTAAATCTTGGCTAAGGGTGCGTTAGTTAACTTATACATACAAATTTAAGTGTCCCTTAAATTATTGTCATTGCACCAATATTTAGCGCTATAATTTAAGGGTCCCTTAACAAACGCATCGTTAGCGCGTTGGTACTCACGAATGTGCAAATTCTCATACCGCATTCACATCGTAATTTCATCTATTTCTTTATCGAAATATGTTGTATCTGGGTTACGAGTGTTGCTTTAGCATTAAAGAAAAATGCTGGCAGAAATAATTGACAGAATGTTGTGTCTACAATCAGTTCATTAAGATAAATTATCTCATAATTGAAACTACCGCAGCTTTTCAGCTTCTTTTTAGTACCACGATCCTCGCTAGATGGCAGTGCACTATAAAGCTTAAATTCAGTACAAAAGTCGCATATTCACATTTGCACTTTACTTACATGCACGTTAGCAGTAATCGATTAGTCGTGGGGAATGTCGGGAATTTTCCCTGGCGCCCCAGAATTTCATCCACGGTTGTCATGGCGAGCCTTGAACTGGACAAGTGAAAATCGTTTTAGTTAATTTGAATCTGTTTTGTATTGCCCCTTATTCATTGCTGTTTTTTTTTTTCATCTTTTGTATATTATACAGCAGTTACCATTTATATCTTCAGGAGGTAGCGCGTTTGACTGCGAATCGGGCTGCCCGGATTCAATTCCCGGCCAAAACGCTGGGGACTTTTCTTCAGTGCTCCTGTTCCTGGCGCTCTGAGGTGCACTCAGCCTCTTATCAAACTGAGTACCACAGTGTCCTTAATACTCCGGGAACTTTGGGAGGTAAAGGCAGTCGAGCGTGGGACTGACCACTCCACCTCACTTCGTGCTGTAGGTCGAGAATATATGAAGCTCTACCTCCACATCCCCATGCACAGTTCACGGCGCGTGCACATCGCATAGGAGACACTTTGACCTATTTGTATATAGCTAGAATGGAAACGAAATTCTGCGTTCCGAATAGTTGGAACAAGATAACACAATAGCAAACAGGGGAATTACAATGCACTAAATTTAGTTCAGTTCTGATTATCTACTTGTAATCTACGTATATCATATTTCTGCAGCTACTACTATTTTTTCTGTGTGTATATTTCTTATACTGAAGTTGAAGAATAACTACTAGGTTGAACAAATGGATGGTGTATTAGAGAATATACAGGGTTGGCTACAGGAATCTGACGATCTTGAAATTGAAATCAACACCATGAAGTGTAACCCAAATATGTATTTGTTTTGCAGAACAATAAGATATACAGTGCCATTTATTTTAACAATTCTGTTTTTCTCTTCAACGTCTTATTTTTTTTTGCACAACACAAAGTTCGCCGCGGGATCTGACGATTTTTTTTTTTTCAGTAGCATAGGTTTATAGGTTGGCAATTCTGTTATTTAACCAGGAAGCGTATCATGACGGATCGTGCTAATTTCAGTTAAATTGGAGCAGTGAACTGCTGTACATCGTGACTTCGTTCTGGATTTTTTTCCCCAAGAATTGAGAGTCAGTTTTGATTACGCAGTGATTATTTCGTCGCCATTTCCATATTTCACGTCAGGGTTCTGGTTCTTGCCGGAACACAACAAAATTTTTGTGGAATAGATCTCTAGAGGGCATGGTTCCAGCAGGATGGAGCAAATCACATACCTCAAGAGAATCCATGACTGTGCTTCAGCAAATGGTTTCCAGTCGCGTTATTTCTAAAGGAAGAGGAAACGTTCCATAGCCAGCACGTTCTCCAGACGTGTCAGTATGCGACTACTTCCTCTGGGACTACCTGAAGTGTACCTTAATAAATCTAGGAGCATTGAAGAACTCAAGGTAACATTAAAGGAAACAACCACCAACATGGTTCAAAGAGCAATGCAAAGTCTACCTACCATACTGGAGGAGGAGTATTGCAGAAATGGCGGAAAATATTTTAAAAATATGTTGTTTAAAAGTAAGAAACTGCAGAGAAAATGTTATAATAAATGCCATTGTATATCTATTGTTCTGTAAAATTAATAAATATTTGCGTTACATTTTATAGTGTTAATTTTAATCTCAAAATGGTCAGTTTCCTGTGGCCCATCCTGTATATAGGTAGTTAATTTGTTTTATTTATCACCTAAGTAATTTACCTGGGTCGGAACCTGTCTTGTATTGTAGCCTTTCGAGTGGATTATCTGTATTGGGGCAAGAGAGAAACTGCGAGAGGAATATCGTCATATCTTTGGCAAAGTTTCTAAAAGAACGTACATGGTTTGGAACTGTTACAGATTGCTGCTAGCAGCCCGTCTTGTAGCCTTGAGAACGTAAGAGACCAAACAGACAATTTACAAACATGATCACATCGTTATTTGATGGAGCCTGTTAAAACATTGCTGTGAAGTGGCCTTATTCCTCCTCTTATATTTAATATCTCCTATTACGTTCTTCTTGCTCTGAAAATGCTTGGGGGAAACGTTGGACAGTTAATGACTCTTGTACGCTTAGAACAATTTGGAGCCATATTGACAGAAGTAAAAATGCGTTGTGTTCATTTATCTTATCTACTTTTACGTGGTGGAGTTAAGTCTATAGGTATCCACCCAACTCTGCATACAGAAATTGTGTTCCGTTGGTCGATCAAATATAAACGAAGACTTTGTGAATAGGAGAGGAATATTTCCAACTTTCGTTGTTGTGGTAACAGTGGGGTGTTGGTAGCCAACTGTAACCCGCACTGGATGGTTAGCGTGTCTCAAATACGGAAAATGTGTATTTCGACCTGTTGTTCCTCGGTCATCTTCAGTAACAAGATAAGGATGTCTTGTATTCTCAGACGCATTACTCGTCCTTGGTTGATGCACATGAATCAAATTTTCAACTTCTTCAAGCCAAATTTTGGCTAATTTATACGGGATTCATTTAACTATAATAACAACAAAGGAAAGACATCGTTCATTCCCTTATTCAAGGTAAGATCCCAGCATTTACTTGCTGCGACTGAGGAAAAGAAAGGAAAACCCCAGTCAGAATGACTGCTACCGGAAATTGAATCCGGGTCCTCCCGATTACAAGGCCAACACCATGCTGACTGCTCTACCTCGTCGGTCGACATAAAATAATAATAATAATAAATGAACAACATATTTGTACTCCTGACTTCGAAAGTGTTTTATTACCAAATTGTAGTCACAATCTGAGCAAAATTTGATTCAGTTTAACAGTTTGGCGCGTTAAAGATTTAATTATAACGCATTGTGCAACCTCAACAGGCACCTTCAGCCCACTTACCGTGATTATTAGTAAGCATACGATTGTGAACGCACACGCACAGTCCGGAGCGGGTCTAGACGCGCCTACCAACAGCACACTCTTGTAGCAACAACAAACGTAAAGTATACCACTACTATTCCAAAACAATCTGGTTTATATTTGACGGACCTACGTACAATTAAAGAGTCTAATCAAAAAAAAGGTATAACCCACACAGTCAATAAGGGCGTGCGTGATTTAGTCAGTAAAGACTTGCGTGATTTAGTCAGTAAGGGCGTGCGTGATTTAGTCGCCTTCATCTGACTTCTGTTTGCAATCTGATAATCACTCTTTGTTCTGGAATGAGTTCTGGGGTCTCTAGAGTCCATCCGACATCAAACAGTTATTGTCAGATTGCAAACAGATGTCAGATGAATGCGACTATATCAAGCACGCCTTTATTGACGAAATCACGCACGCCTTTATAGTAATCATGCCTTTATTAACTGTGTGGCTTATCCCCTTCCTTGACTGAACCCCTCAGTTAAAGAAAACATTTAAAAAAGGAATTGGAATGCTCAGTAGAGATATTTAAGAAAAAAGAAAAATATCTGCATGTACTTCACAAATGTATATCTGTTACAAGTTGATACAGCCACACTAAGGTAGTCGTGTGAACAGAATTATGCGTTTTATTAAACAATAGGAGTTGAAAATATATACTTTCTCGAAAATAATGTTGACTTTAATGTAAAGGTTTTTCTGAACACAGTTTATAATAGCAACAGTTTGTAACGTGTGTACATAATACGTGTAAAATTGTGGAACATAAACTTTAATTAGATATTAAATTGAAACAATTATATTTAAAGAAAAATAAGAAAAGTTTAAGATAAAACAATAAGTAGACATAAACCAGGACGGCAAAAAAGGAAGGAAAGGAAGTAAACAAAAGTTAATGAATTTTCAACGTTTATAGAACAACTAACTTATAGGTTGTGTCAGACGTGACATCATTGACTCAGCCAAGGATATTAGAATTCGATGATAAGCCAAGATTGACAAAAATGAATCCGAGGATAACAACACGTTAGTGTGCCATCTTGGTGTGCACAACCAGAAGTGATTTGCTTGTAAAACTGAGATTGTACTCTTTTTGTTGCATAATTAATAGTATATATTTTACCAAATTAGCATGTCAATATTTAAATTATGTATAAATAGCATTCTCCGAAATTCTGACTGCGCACCAAGATGGCAGTCTGAAGTTGGTACGTTCCATTTTTTTTTTTTTCAATTTTGTCCTATCATCTATTTCTAATATCCTTGGTTAAGTCAATGACGGCACGTCTGACACAACCCACAGTTAGTTCTATAAACGTTGATGGATTTTTTAATTTTAAATGAAAAAAAACGTGCGTATGATTTATTTAAAACGCGTGATCGTAATTTAAACGTGTGTAAGCTTAAAGATAAAGTGAATGCAGAGGCGTTCAACAAGTAAATATGGTGTTTAATTATTATTAAATAGCAATATGAAATAAAGTGTGACTGGTCGGATGTGATGCAAAATAACTGTGTAAATACTACCACAAATAATTTTATTCAAAAAATGAAAACTTGTATAAAACAGCTGTTAAAACGGAATACATAACTAACAGTAAATACAGTAGGTTAAAACCGTGGATAACAAAAAGGTCTTATCACCTCTATACGAGAAAGGGATAGGCTTAGTCGGCAAGTAACAAAACATAAGAACAATATAGAGTTAAAATAATATTACAAAAAGTATAGAAACAAAGTCTCTCAACTCATAAAAAAAAAAAGTAAAAAAATGAGTATTATAGCAAAAAGATTTTGGAATGTAACAATGATACCGATAAATTATGGAAAGTCATTGCAAATATCACAGATAAAAGTCAAAGAAATACAAACAAATGAAAGTTTAACAACGTTTGAACACAACCCAAATTTGGTAGTTAATACATTAAATGACCACTTTTCTAGCAAAGGCGAAAGGCTGGTAAATAAAGTAAATTAATTAGATGTGAAAATGCATAATACTTGTAAAACAGAAGCGTGTCCAAAAAAATCATTGTTCCTGAATCCAATCACGGAGCAGGAAGTAAGTGATTACATAAACCAATTAAAGCTAAAGACAGCATCAGGTATAGACGAAATATCTGTAGCGATATTAAAAAAATACGAAAATGGATGTTACAAAGTCGTTACAACATATTTTTAATTTGAGTATTGAAACAGGTGTATTTCCTGAAAACTTTAAAACTGTTATAATAAAACTTATCTATAAAAAAGGAACAAAAAGTGATGTAAATAATTATAGACCAATTTCATTATTAAGCAATTGTTCGAAACTACTAGAAAAATGTATTAAAGACATTGCAACCTTCTTAGAAGAAAACTATTTTTTTTTTCTCTCAGACAATCAATTTGGTTTTAGAGTTGGAAAATCACTTCAGATGCAACATACAAACTTACAGAAACAATATGTAAAGAGATTGACAAAAATCGTAAAGTAATAATTATGTTCCTTGACCTAGCTAAAGCTTTCGACACCATATCTCATGATATACTATTAAGTAAAATGGAACACAGTGGAGTGCGAGGTCTGGTTCAAAAGCTACCTAACAGATAGAAAACAAGCTGTACAAATGAGTAATAACATAAGCAGTTATTCTTGTATCAAATATGGAATCCCGCAAGGGACAGTTTTAGGTCCTGTGTTATTTTTAATATATATAAATGAACTATGTAACTTAAAACTAGATGGTCATATACAGTCATTTGCTGATGACACATCATTAACAATTAGTGGTACAATGTGGGATGAAACTTACCATAAAACTGAAATAGAATTTGAGAAAGTAAGCAATTGGCTAAACGTAAATTTACTAGTATTAAACGCTGACAAAACAAAGTATATAACATTTTCTCCAACAATAACTGGACAACCTGTAAGCAATATGGAAATAAAACTGCATAAATGTGATAAGATAAAAAAAAATTACTGTAAGAGTCTTGTACGAGGAAAACAAATTAGTTATTTAGGAATAATCACTGATCAACACTTGAGATGGAATCTACACATTCAACGTGTAATAAAACTATCACGGAAACTATCTTAGAAATTTGTACAGCTTAGAAATGTATTGAACATGAAGACACTACGCACAGTGTATCATGCACTGGAACAAAGCTTACTCCAATACGGCATAACAAGCTGGGGGGCGGCTAACGAGACGCATTTAAAACCATTGATTGTTCAACAAAATAATATATTAGGAATATGTACAAACAAAACGTATGAAAGAAGAGTAGAAAATTTGTATAAAGAATTCTCTGTATTTTATCTACCTAAATTGTACATAAAAGCTGTTCTAATGTATTTTACAAGAAATGAAAATGAATGGAAAAAGTACAACATAGAAGTACTATGTTGTACTAGATGATAGTACATGAAACTAGAAGTAAAACACAACTAAATTTAGAATAGACAAGAACAAAGAAAGAAATAGCAAAATGCCATTCTAGTAGCATGGCGCCAAAAATTTACAATAATAATATGCCAATATATATATAAAAACAGATAAAAATTTAAACATGTTTAGAAAACTAATGTTAAAATGGGTCAAAAATATATCAAATGAAGAAGTAGAAGCAATCTTAGATTAAACTAATTGTTATATACAAATGATCTTGTAGCATTGTAGTATTATAGTATCGTAGTATGTATATATTTTGTAAATAGGTGCTGGTTTTACATTGCACTATATTTGATCATGAAAATAACAAATTTGTATAAGATAATAAGGTAATAAATAAACAAGAAATGACTTGAGATTCTGGCTCACACACAAGCGATCAGACACATAACTTCATGCACACTTTTATTTAGTAGTATGACCTCCAAATCCGGAAGAAATAGATGTGACATTGCCTGTTACATATAAATAAGCTTTGGTTTGAAAGAATTCAATGTAATTCTGTTGCCTCTAAATATCCATCAGTAATTTTAAACGTAAAATTCAAGGAATGTAGCTAAATTAAAAGTCACTCAAGTTTATGTGTCACGTGTTTATATATACAATTTTATAAATCATTTCGTAACGTTTAGTTTATCACTTGCTGCCATCTTGTTCATTTTCCCAGAAATGGGAAATATTATTAATCTAGTGGGATTCCTATCCCTAATTTACAAATCGAGGAGCGATTGAAATGTGGTGTGTTATTAGTGCGCAGGTAGTTATTTAGTTTTGACCCATATCTTCGTAATTTTAACACCGCATTTACCTATGTGGAAAGGTATATATATATATATATATATATATATATGAGCTCCTGCGTAGCCTAGTCGGTAGCGCGCTCGACTTCAGTGCGAGCGGTCCCGGGTTCGATTCCCGGTGGGAGCTCAAAAATTTCGGTGTTGACCCAGCATCGTGAGGACAATTGGGGAGCTGCTGTGAATAAAAGACAGTGGCGATCACAGTGGGAGCTTCGGCTCTCCCAACCCGTCTGGTCAGCGTGGGAGCAGTAGACCAACTCCTCCCTCCGGGGAGAGGCCTCATCCACTAGTGGATTGAATATGGCTGTGATTGATTATATATATATATATATATATATATATATATATATATATATACTGTTTTATTGTGTTGGTTCCTTCGGCTGGCAGTTTGACGTGATCGGTAAGACGCTGGACTTATAACTAAACGACTCGCGTTCGAATCCCGGTTTAGATTTTTTTACTCCCGGTATCCCTGAAAACTGTTTTATATCAGTCAAGTAACTGGAAATTTGCATACAGCTATTTTTTCCCCTCTCTCTTTCATGAATGTATCCGAATATTTTAAACAGTGGTCTCAAAAGTAATGGTTTTACGTCTAAAATGATTTCGGAACGTTGGGTAAAATGTACGTAATATAAACACTCACAACAGTTTTTACATTTAATTTAAACGTTAAAATAAAACTGTGATTTTTTTTACGTTCATTTTAAACGTCACACTTTTTAGAGTAATGGAACTGCAGTGTCCAATTTGTACAATTTCCAGAGAAGAGGACTTTTTTCTCAGAACGTGCATACTGTACTGTGCAACCATTCGCAATCGCACCCCAGGCTTGGGGGATATTTTGGAAAACAGAGCCAGGGAGAATGTATGCAGAAAAGGGGAAATCCCAACCATTCCCCGCTAAAAATCGAACACTGAATGTAGTCTAGATGTAGGTAGAATAGGAAGAGGTAAAGATCTGTCAGCACACTCGCGTAGAAATAAAACATTTAACAACTGACTTGAGGAAAGAGACTCCCAATGATTGTAGCAGCAACAGTTGCAGTGTCACCGTGTTAAGTTCTAAATCTGCAATAAAATGCGTCACACTGATACAAATGCAATTTCCGTGTTTGAATGGAGAACATTTAAAATAAAATAACCCCTGCTTTAAATTAACAACAAATGGAGAGAACAAAGAGAACAAACCTGGTTAACGAACCATTGTGTTTCCTTCTAATTTATTTCTTCCTGTCTCAAATTCATTTTCTGATTGGATTTCCTCACCTCGTACTTTTTCTATTCTCTTTACTGTGAAGTTAAAGCATCTTTGCTTTCATTAACGCCCATTTTCTCGTTTTTCTTGGATTATTTTTGTCCAGTTACGTCTCTTTCTGGATTCGTCTCGAAATTTTTCTGTCATTTTAAGTCCCTTGATAGCAGTGCTATAACAAAAGGGACCTTCTATTCCCGCTTATGGTGTCCGTCCATCCGTGTCCAGAAACTAAATCTCAAAAACTACAAGGTGTAGAGAGATGCGTGAGGTGTCGTTGGAAAGGGATTGACTTAACTGGCTCAGAACAATCTTGATTGGTGCAGTAGTTCAGTGTTGCCAACCTGTTTTTTTTTTTTAAATTAATTGTTCAAACTGATTCCACTCATTTAGTGGATTCCAATAATTTCCAATAATTCTTATACTCCCCTCCGCATGTCAGACTTCACTCATTAATTACCACTTTCCTATTGGATAGCAGTTATAAAAAAATAATTTATAGGGCTTCTACTAAATTAATATACAAAGTTTGGTCATAATCTGATTTTTTGACATCTGAATGTTTGCGTGTAAGCTACGACTATTCATTAAATACGGTGACCTTTGTGACTCGTTCCACAGACGTAATAATTGATGCGAAAGCAATCTCTCTGATACCTGTTTAAAACCTTGAAAATGTTGTCAACCTTACATTTGCGTTACCGGAAGATCTGCCGTAGAACCCGGTTTCCTGAAACATAAATAGGACGGACATTCCAACGTCCCTGAAACATATCTGCAATTTCATGTGCTGTTAGGGTAAATTATCCTTTAGTTATCGGATTTCATCTACACATGGATAAAATATTATTTTTCTCCTGTTGGCCTCTCCAGGAAGATATTGTACACTAGGGAGCGTTTATATATAAAAAACCTTTATCTTTATGTAATGTTGTGTGAGCTTTGTGATTGATGTATCATAGGCGTCATTATTTCTTAACTTATTCTTGCTTCCCTCTTTGTTATAGAGATTACGCCGATTTCTTTCTAACAACGTTTCGATAAACATTTTGATCATTTTCATATTAGAAAAATCTTTCAGGAGTAGCGTTAGTTTTTGTTTTCTCCTTTTGTGAGGGAAATACCCAGCATTTTTGAACTTCCTGTTTAGTTTTTACTCTGACGTTGATACACTTCTGTAATCAATTGAAGGTCTTAATGGAGAAAGAGGGTATCCCGCAGAAATAGATTTCTCAGTGGTTTAGTGTTTTGTGTGGATTACTCTTACTCCTTGCATACAATATTAAACATTAAAAATAATTAGGATATTAAACCCGTGATAGATAACAGTCTGGTCGTTACGCTATCAGACGATGAGAGCTTACATATTGCACAGCTAACTCCATTGCGGCAGAGATGAGGGATTACACTTCAGTTTTTAATTCCTTCCTTTGATGCTTTTATTTGTTTCTTTTTCATGTTGTAAACTGGACACACCTTAATTCTGTTCCGTCTTCTTTCTATTCAAAATAGATTTTCTGACGGTTTATTTTTCTGAGATCATACAAGTTTGGAGAGGTATAGTCAGCTTTCGTGTACATCACATATAGTACAGCAGATGGTGGCGAAAAGGCCTGTCATGAAAATGTCCAAAGTTAAATTTGTATCACCTTAAGAGAAATTAACCCTTGCTAGTACAATAAACATGCTTTTAAATGCATTTTTCTGTTTATTGTTAAGGAAGGTAAACAAAATCCCCATTAAAAAAAATACTGTTAATGTGTTATGGAATACAAGAGATTATCCACTTCACATGGAATTTCCTTTATATAATATCATATATTGTCCAAAAAGTATTTTTTTTTTAAATTCCTGAAGTCATTGTTGAACTTAATTCAACGTCAATTGTTATCATTGCTAACCTGTTAGTACACTGTTAAACTTCTGTTCTTTTTATATTTGGATGAAGGTGTGGAAAGGTAGAAGAGAAACTGAAGTAATTGGAAAGAATTTGGTTTAAACCGTAAATCTTCATTAAGTAAAAAAATAGTTTAATTACCGTAAAATATTAAAAGGCATTACTGGATATGTTACTTAAAAAAGAGCGGAGGGTTCGATATTTCGCTTGATCCTAGCGAACTTTATCAGGTTATGAAAGGCGCATGTAAATACACTATATTACAAGTTTAAGTATTCAAATTTCTGAATATCGCACTAAAATGGCTGATGCAAGTTCCTTTTTAAAATTGTAAATGAAAAACTCAGATACGATAAATTACTACTGCAGTTAATTTTAGAATACGTACACAGAAAGTGAGATGTAGACACTTGTTTTGCTATTCTGTACCTTGTATCGTATTTGTGGCGGATGTTGAAGATATCTTGTTCAGGTCATTTACCTTCTTCAACGATCTTCGCAGGACTCCTGTACTTAAACACTTCGCTTCTGCCGTGATTACAAATATACCTTTATCTATTTTGCATTTTATTCGATTCTGGGAACTTTAAATTTCTTAGCAGGTTGTGTTACATTGTATGACTTTAGTGATGCTACGCGGTGGCTAGGTTGGTAGAGCGCTCACCTCTGGTGCTAGGGGTCGTCGGATCGATCCCTCCTCATGTCATGTGGGCTTTGTGGTGGACAAACACCGTGTGCGTGGGTTATCTCGGGGTGCTCCCGTTTCCTCCCACTTTCTTCATTCCACCAATTCATCCCATCATCATCCATGTGCCCTGAGCCATAGTTGCCTAAAGAACTTTAAAATATTCAAATTCAGCGATGTTAATATTTTTAAGAAATTAAATTTCAAAGATAATACTGAATTTTCCTGTTTTGAAGAAATCATTAATACTTGGAAATTCACTGAGATTTGTTGAGCTCACTCAAAATGGGTGATTTTTTTAAAAGTTAATTTAGGTTCTGTTCCAAATATACGGATATTTTATATTCTCAGCATTCCTGGTTCAAACGCATTTTTTGAGAGAGTTTTATTTAAGTTTTAGAAACAAATGGAGATATAGCAAGAGGATATGTTCAGCAACTCTGATAAAATCAGAAGTTCAAGTTCCACTTAATTCGGTCCATATTTGTCAGGAATTTCTTGACTTGATTGAGAGACATGCAGGAATTACTAGCCAGTGCTAAAAGTGTAGTAAAATATTACGGGTTTTAATGTTTTTAGAAAAGTAAAATAATTAATGTATGTAAAAAATATATATTAATTTCTTATTATAAATTGTATGCTTAAAATTTAATAATATATTATTGACTGTTTCCTTGAGTTAACTGTCGTCACCTGTCCCGTACTGGCATTTTAGAGTGCTGGCAACCCTACCTTGGGTTGACAGTGTTACCAAATGG
>JAGDQP010002442.1:0-104785 GCA_022664845.1 Lepisma saccharinum
TATGCAAGACGTGTCTGTTCTAAACAGTTTCAAAATCTCGAGTGATCATAGGATGGTGAGATGTATACTCTCATCTTACAAGCATACTTCACGCATAATTAATTCCATGTGATCAACCTGTTAACTGAGAATTTTGGAATTATTTATATAATGAAACTTTCACAAATATAAACTAGAACGAAAGCTTTACGACTTTTAGAACTTGAAAATCCGGGTTTGATGGGGAAACCCCCTTCCTTTAAACTGGCTTTCATTTTAGTTTATTTTGGACCAAACTTTCAAAATTGGGAGGGTGTAGGGAGCGTTGCAATGTTTCTGTCAACTTTTGACCGTGAAAATAAAGTTAAAGACACCCATCAAATATCTACAGGACAGCGATCAAATATCTCCAGGACACCCATGAATTATCTCCAGGACACCCATGAATTATCTCCAGGACGCCCTCTAAATATATATATATATATTTGTTAATTTCATTTTCATTTATTTATATGTTTTTAGTAAGACTGAGAAGTGACCGGATAATGGTAACCGGCAGATAGTTACTGGTATATTTTGCCATCTGATCAGTTTTATTCTTCTTACAGGTTACAAATATATGTCTCATTTTATACATGGCTTCAACTTCAAGCTGTGTCGACTTACAAACAGTTTCGTTTTTTAAATCTTGTGCGGATTTACAAACCATCAAAGTTGGAATTTTCCTTAAGTGGCCGGAAACTGGTGCACCTTTACCCTACAATTTTCGGAAAATACGCAATCCACTTGATTCAAGCGAAGGATATGATAGCACGCGGAGGAATACTAAAGGCGTCACACTTAGATGGCAACCATAATGTACAGTTAATCCGCTGGCGGAACCTGGTGACCCGTTGTACTATATACTTCTTCTCATGTTATAACAGTTGGCCTGAGGGTTTCACTTTAGTAGACGGTTCTACCAAATTGAAAACTTTCACGTGGAATACAATGAGCTATTTATAGTTAAGAAACGAGAATGAAAATTCAAGTTTTTGTTGACTATGAAGGATGTGTAGGAATTAATATAGAAAGATGGGTAAGTATTGCATGGTGGGGTTCGGTTTACTTTATCTACCCAAATGAAGTGGGAGAAAGGTTATGTTACCAAAGTGTACAGGAGTGCTGAAACTTAAATTAGAGTAACTTTTAGTCATGATTCAATGTTATCAGGGTGAAATACGTAGACATACGTGGGACTATATTGCATCCACCACCATTTTTTTTTTCACGCGCTAATTGACCGGCTCCGAGTGAAAAACGTAGATACATGACCGCATCTAACCTTACCTAACATTCCAATGGTCACTAATTTAAGACGAAGGTGGGACAATGAAATTACAATAGGGGAAGAGTCATTCATAAGAGGAATGTTCGCTATGCCCTTAATAAAATCCATTAGTATTCCTCCGCGTGTCACCATAACCGAATGGAATGGAGTGCGCAATTTCCGAATTAATTATTCTCGTGGGGTCGTCAAACTATTTTTTCTGGACAGATACATATCGGTTTGTACGTATGGACGCATCAGTGACAATTACTTTTTAAGAACGAGTGGTGTAGATAAGATAAAGATAAAATGAATTTTATGGGCGGTAACAGCACTATGGCTTACGCCCGTCCCGTGGTGTAGACCGTATATTGGTCAATAGGGTAGTGTCCTTTGATTTAAAGTAAACCTTAACCGCATGGTGTAACTACTTCGTAAAGCGACGATAACAAACCTAACCGAAACTAACGTAAAGTAACATCTAAATTAGCGCAAACAGTGAAAAAATCAAGTAATATTTGGTAGAACCATCTGTTAAAGCAAAGGCCGTAAGGCGATCAACTATTGTGCTACAGAGCACGATAGTTCGATCCCTCATGACATCGGCCTTGTGAGGAAAAAAAAAAACAGTGTGCATGGGTTTTCTCGTGGTTATCCCAATTTCTTCATTACACCAATTCATCCTATCATCATGCATCCGGCCTGAGCTTAAGCTGCCTGCAGACCCTAAAAATTAAACTCAAAATCCTCCTCTAAAGGTGTTCTACAATCGACCGCTAAACTTCTAGTCAGCGCTAATTTGAGACCAAGTTTGATTTTGCCCAATGAGAGTTAGCCCCAACTTAGCGCTGACTTAGAAGTTTAGCGGTCGATTGATGAACTGACTCGAGGTGAAGTGTTCCTCGCGAGCAAATTATACGCCAGCCAACTTCAGGATGTGACCTTTCTTTAGTGTACGACTGGCGTTCCTCTCTAAGTTCAATTCTATTTACTAAAGCTATTTTGTGTCACCAAATAATCTCCGTCACTACAATAAAAAAATGTAACTGAGAGAAATGGTTAAAATAAAAAATTAATGACCAGAGCTTGGTAAACTAAAACCACATGGGCTTTACGGATTTACTGTAGTTATGTATCCCCAAAACTTACCAAATAACAACTTGTTAACAAAAAAAATCATTGTCGAACTAATGTTCAGGAATTATATTGAATAAACAGAATAAATCACTTCACAAAACAACTTACCTTGGATCCTCAAACTCTACAAATGCGAATGGTGGTCCACGCCGGTTTTTCAGATCCACAAAGGATACTTTACCAAATTTATAAAACAAATCTTGAATATCTTTTGTTCGTATGTCTGGAGGCAAATTCCCTACATATATCCTACAATCATTTCTTCCTCCGTACGACATATTTGAAATATAAAAGTTCAAATTCTACACCAATCACTCGTTTCACAACTCCTTCCTCTTCCAGCCGTGTCCAATATGGCGCCCAAAACGCAAAAGAGAAATCACCATAGCCATTCACCGAACTCCTCCCTTATGGCGTCATGGCGTCACGTCAAGGGTTGCAATCCATTATATGAACAGAAGTGAAACATAACCCTATAATATATGTACATCAAATCTTCAGACTTCAATAAACTCAGTAAAACTGCACAAACTATATAGATTTAGTATGACCTACGTATAGATTTTTTTAAATCCATTAGTATAAATGCTTTTAATATTCGCGCATAAATTAAATCCAGATAAGTAAGACGAAAATTTGCCCAATAACAAGCACGGTATCAAACTACAACCAATAAAAGTCAAGAAAATTCCCAAACATTGTTTGAGTGTGGAATCAAGGGTGAACGCTAGGGATTTCCTCTCAGAAGATTCAGGATCAATTTTTGCAGGTTATTGAACTCCAAAAGTAAATCGAATTAAATTGTAATTTGGGCAACTTTGGCTCAGATAGGATGCATGGTGATAAAAAATGCAGAATTTAAGTGAAAACGGGAGAACCACGTGAAAACCCACTCCTAGGACGGCTTATGTCCTCATGAAGTCCACATGGTATGATCCGGAAAAATTAAATTCAACATTTAATTTATTCGTTTCATTAGAATACTCAAACATCATCATGATAGTTACCTCACAAGGACGGGTCATGGTGGTTGTCGCGCAAATCATTTGCAGACATAGCGCATCTGATAGAGCATGATGACATATTAAGATCAACAATTTCAAGGTGCTATGGACCATAAGGAGATGAGCTAGTGGTCCTGGAACTTGAAATGTAAAAAATCATATAATGGGCACTATGCGATTTGAAATTGAATATCTTGAAAATGGTTAGAGTAATCGGAATGAAAATTTAGGAACTTAATAACTAATAGAGAATATAGTAACCTTGACAACGACAAACAGTAGTAACGAAATGCTGAAACAGTATTGCCATCCGCGAAGCAGTGTTGCCAACTAACAATGAAATTTATTTTCTTGAAATGGCACAAGAAAATTAATTAATACAAAATTTAAAAGCATTAATATGAAAGAGAAATGTAGCAAAGTCTAGCTGGCGCAGTGTTGTAAACTATGGACATTATATCAAGTTCAATGTGGAGAACCGATATTGTCACGGTTGAATCTTGGATATTTTCTATAGTTTGCAAGACTGCAGTCTGTGCTTTACATAATGTTGTGCAACATTACTAGAGGGTATGAAATATGCAATAAACATACGTAGTGCTATTTGAAATACTTCAACTTTATAATAGGTTGGCAACATATTGTCAACCAGTGACATCGCATTTGGATTTCTGATATTCATCTTCTTGACAAATAAATTCCTCCAAAACGAAAACCATGAACAATGCTGCCATCTCTGAAGCAGAGTCAGGTGATGAAGTGCTGCATACTTTCGTAGATACACGTGCTGGCCATGGCCAACCTATATAATTGATATCTCGACACAGCTCTAGAAAATGATTCACTGAATGCGAAAGGACCGAATCTAACAAGCAGTGTTACCAAGTACAAAACGGCACAGTACGCACCTATTCTAGTGGACATGAAGATCAAGGACTAAAGAGTGGTCAACACACAAGCATTTCTCGCAGTGAGCACACCGTATGAAGGCAAGCTGGCCTCAGTCATCCTCCAAACATACTTCTGCAAGTCCACTTTTAAAGCAATATTCCGAAGGTGTTTGAAACAGTCCTGGACGTTTACTGGCATATCCACATTTAAAAATAGCAAATCGGAGAAAATTTTGAAATCGGTTTGCTGAAACCTGGGAATTTACAAACGACTGAATGCGGAGAAAATGGTCTCGATGCCACACTTTAACGTTGGATGATACTATTATTAATGTATCGGTGATGAACTATAACATGGTTTTGAATTTACGAAAACAGAAAACATCAGCTGGTTGCATCAGACCTGTACATTTATCCGGGATCAACTTCTTAGACAACTCAACACCTTCACGCACTGTTTCGTTGTAAAAAGCATCATCCTTGTTTGGTGTCCAGGAGTTCACCAAAAGGAGAAGGCGTTCTCTGCCCTGTAAATCGGGCCATAATACCTGCAAATCACGTTTTCTCATGTTCGCTGATTTGCTTGCATATGCTTTCACATTCGGTAATGCATGTGTCATGGTAGCTGGGAAATGTCCACTAAGCTCCGAGATAAGAACATACATGTGTGGAAGGAAGTAACGTACCATCCATCACAATAACTGATATTATCATATATGAATGCTTTGTTGCTACAGCTGAACCCATGGAACCAAAGATCGTCTTGTTTCCCTTAAAGGAAAGAGTTCTTCCAGCACGTAACTCTTTATCGAATCTGGATTGATCTGTATTCATTATTTGATCTGGAGACAATTTGTGCTCTTGAATGAAATCTTTAACTTCATTAACAAAATTTTGTGGCGTTTTGTTGTGCATCAGAATCATCAACAGCAAACCGCTTGCTCACTTTATGTGTTGCCTTACGAGATACTATATTGTTTTTTCTCTTGAAAGCTTTGACCCAACTTTGGGACGCTTTAAAAAATAAGGTGTTGTTCAGGTCAAGTTGTTGCTTAATATTTAGTGCCCATATTCGTATCATTCTGTCCTGGATAACATCTTGTTGTCTCATTGTGATGAAATGATTACGCACTTCTTTATGATTATTTTTTTCTTGCAAGGTTTTATTGTGTTTGCAACGAGCTCCTTCTCAAATTCTTGCAAGACCGTTTTATTTTTAATCTTTCTTTTGTGTACCATATCAGTAGTGAATTTTACACGAGGTGGCATGTCGATCGATAAGCCTGGGGGACAAAACTGGTAAGGATCATGTCCTTTTGGCTGTTTTGTCCAGATTTTGTATGCATTAGCCAAGTATTCTTCAGATAATTTTGTTGTCTCCTTTTTTGGTGGTGATGGAACATACGAAGAAGTACTGATTTCGTTACAATCCATTAATGCTTGACTTCGATCCCGAGGTGATTCTGTTCCTGATTGTAAGGTTGGATCATCGCCGAAATCACTATCTATTTTCTCATAATCACTGCCCTACCATAAGTGTGGTAAACTCTTTAACTACAACCTCTTCTTCAAACAGTTGCTTTTTAGTCTGTTCGAAAACTATACGTTCTTCCCTTGTTGGCGTTTCGTCCGAAATGCCGAAAAAATCCACTAACAACTTAAAGACCACAGCTTGTCTCATTTTGCATAACAAAATAACCACTCCCACACGCGTTTAGTCATAAACTACACACATAACATTTCCCTCGTGTCTTCTCTTTCTTCAATAAACAATAATCCGCACACACTACTGCTCTCTACACCCTTCCTACGCAAACATGCCTTTCCAAACCGTTATAAGTATGTTAAATTGCACCATATGTCTTGTGTTCTGTTCTTAATCACAATTGCCTTTCTGTTCTTCAAATATCAGCAAATAACACAAAAAGGAAACAAACGTCAAACATGTACGTAACCATTCGCACTCGCGTCTACTATACAACTAACAAACCCGGTTCCTACTCCCGTCTTTTCACGATACTTTACTATTCCTAGTTCCATCATACACGCTCTTCTTATCTGCTAGAGCCAACAGTACCTCATAGCATGTCAAATTGTGCCACATGTCTTTCCATTTTCAAAAACAATCACATTGGCTTTGTTCAAACGTAAGCGAAAAGCAACACGGGTGGCATATTCGTATTCGTGTAGTTCTTCTAATTGGTGCACAACTGCTTGTTAGACAATTTGTGTTCTTCTATCTTGTTGTTGTTACACTATTAATACTACATTTGCATGCGGTCTATTACGCATTTTCTAGAGCTGTGTCGATATATCAATTACATAGGTTGGCCATGGTCAGCACGTGCATCTCCGAAAGTATGCAGCACTTCATCGCCTGACTCTGCTATTTTGTTCTTTCCTACGAGTACGTTTACAATGTATATTAACTGATATATAGTTCTATTTACAGTAAATTTATTATTATAAGTTGGCAACGCTGCTTCAGAGATGACAACATTATTCATTGTTTTCGTTTTGGAATTTGTCAAGAAGATTAATATCAAAAGCCCAAATGCTATGTAACCGGTTAACAGTGTTGCCAACCTATTACAAAGTTGAAATATTTCAAATTTTCTGGTGTTCGGTTACAAGTTCAAACCGGACGCCAAAATTTCCGGTTTGAGATATGTTTTCTGAAAATGACATTTAATTTTTTTTTTTACATAAAAGTAATATTCTCTGAGTGAACACTCATAATTTTAAAGTTTGTAGTCTCAAAGTGTTAATTGTAGCTTATCTGATGAAATACTTTTGCCAGTTCTGAATGAATGATATTTAATTACTTCTTAAATGTTGTGGTGTAATTTTTGTTGGAATAGAATAGTTTGTAAGAGTGTATTAAATTTCTAACTAAAATAGTTGGACCGAAAATAAATGACTACTTCAACTTCCTTTCCATCGCTAATTAGATTCGTTTCTCACTTTAAGAACTACAGCTTATTATCCTAATAGTTAATATTCATTTTGTGTATATATTTTTTTATATATAAATTTAACCATAATTAATTTTCGCAGACATATTAAATATCGAATGGACACTAGTCATACGGTGACCATATTTTCTCAGTTAAAACTTGAGACAGGTCTTATCGTGATGTAATAGACCCCTCTCCGTATTTGCTTATCATTTGAGGGGCAATCCAAGAAAAAAACATTCATGTTATCTAGCTTTAGCTTAAAAATAGTGCTTTATTAAAAACTGCATCGACTTCAAAATAAAAAGAATTGCATAAACATAAAAAAAATCTTTAAAATTAGTATGAAATTGACCACTGAAAATAAAGTCATAATATCTAATACGTTTTGCAAGGCAAATTCAATAAGTAAATAAAAGCCTAAGAACAGTATTTTCTCAATGTTTCTCCACAAATATCTAAATTACAATAAATCAAGCGTTACCTACAATTTTTGGTTCAACACTAAAACAATTTTGTGCGAAAATTAATTCAAATGTCTTTATAAAATTAAACTATATCAAGCTTTTGATGAAATAAGTATTTCCTTCGGGACACCATGTATACACGGCCATAAAATTCCGGTCTGTCCCAGAAAATTCGGGGACATGGTCGACGTATCCATCATCTATATTAAAAAGTAAATTATTTACCCTGTAACCTGCAACTAGTCGTTTCAAGCTAATGCAGAGTTATCTCTTTGTATATGATTCTTCATGTGTTACTACACCACATTATTTTCTACAAAAATATGAGCCCAAAATTTCTTTACATTTTTCTTTACTCTACTGTGCATCACTTTTTAAGTCTATTAGACTATTAGATATTTGACACTATAACAAACACCATTCATAATTGTTGAATTTTGCATGTCGCTTTTACTTAAGTTGTATTTGAAGTAATAGTGAAGTGGGTGCAGACATTATTCTTACATTGCACAATGGAATGAACGTTGGAGAAGCGCAAGACGGTGAAGTTTTGCGTTAAATTGAAAATGTCAACTGCCAAAACGTTCGACATGATCAAGACAGCATACGGCAATGGTTCATTGTGCAGATCGCGAGGGCCGACAAGATGTCCACAAGAAGGCGTCTCCCCGTTCAAAGAAAGCGCGGATGTCAAAATCTAAAGTGAAATCCATGTTGATCGCCATGATCCCCATGACAGCAAGCGAGTCGTCCATAACGAATTTTTCGCTTCGGGAAGACGGTAAATGCAAGTTTCTACATGGAAATCCTCCAGAGACTACAAAAAAACGTGTCTTGTGCGTGCGTTCAGAGATCGTAACATCATGGGTTTTGCACCACGACAACGCTCTGTTGCACACGTCCCCCTCTGTCAGAAACTTTTTTGACCGAGAAAGGCAAAACCATGCTTACCCAGCCACCATACAGCCTCGACCTCTCTCCATGTGACTTCTTCCGGTTTCCGAGGAAAAAAGCGCGTTGAAAAGATACCGAGACAACACCGTGGAAGACGTCCAAAGGACCGCTACAAAGATGCTCAACGAGATAGCAGGAAAAGACCCGAGACGCCTAAGCACTAAGCAGGACCGACCGAAGGGTACTCTTTACTACAAAGGAAAATATTTTTTTACGTCCCCTTCCTCCCGAATAATCACTCCTTCATTTATAACTTTCTTGAAACGTCTTTCTTTAATCTTAGTATTAACGAATTTCAATTTTCTTATATCGTCGTCAAGTTTAACAACACTTAATAGTAATAATATTATCAATTTATTTCTTCAGGCAATTTTATAGAAATTAAAACAATAACAACAAGTTAAGTAATGGTTTTATTATAGACAGAAAAGCAAAGCGCCAAAGTATAAATTCAAATTCTCTCGTATACAAAACAAAAGAATCGAAGTCATAGGGACAAATGGAGATTACAAAGCAAGTGCCCTGCCAGTTTTAGAGTCAAAATCATAGATTTTCCCATCGATGTCCATGACTAATCCAAAGGTGTATGGCTGCCGAACTTGTGGCTACTGAGCTCTAGTAGGGGCACAAATGGAGAATACTAAGCGATTCAAAAGGACCTGCCAGTTTTAGTCACATTCATATTTTTCCTCACCGTTTCAGACCATGATGAATCCAACGCTGTAGGCCTATAGATCATCTCTGTCGGACCTGTAGGAGGGTAAGAATCTAGGATGGTAGTGATGGTATGGAGACGAGACTGTCATCTGTCTCGTTCTCGTCTCGAATTTTTGAAGACAGTCTTGGTCTTGGTCTCGTCTCGACCTGAAATTTATAGTCTTGATCTTGGTCTCGTCTCGATCTGTAAATTACAGTCTTCGTCTCAACGTGTTTGTCTGGGTCTTATCTCGGTCTCGATATGTTAGTCTCGGTCTTGTGTCGGTCTGATCTCGAGAGTCTCGAAAGACGATAGACTTTAAAAAGCTGCCGTCTTTTGGCTAATTTGAAAGGAATACACAGGTTTTCCGATCTCAGTGCAAGAACAAGACTATTAATATGATATTAACATAGTTTGTTACATTGTTAGTTTGGGGTTTAGAATATTCTGAAATAGAGAGAAAAATATTACAATTTTAAAGTAATAAAAAAAGCTTTGGTTAGCAAATATACCAATAAATAAGATAGGTGAAAATATTTATATTACGGAAACGAATCCAAGCTATACCACAAATGTGAGATTGGTGTACTAAGGATTAGTTTTGCTATTTCTAAATTATATTTACACTGATATATTTAGTTGAAATTTTCTATGAGAGAGTTTTATAGAAATAAATGCACGTACAGATGTAACAAAAAAAATAATTATTGCCAACCTTTGTACAGGAAATTATCACATACAAAGAAAATGAAAATACCATTTACCGAACTCCACACAAATTAATTTGTTTACAATACTGCTTTTGACGGATTAAAACAATCAATTCACATGTTCATAGGTATGGATTGCGGCTTCGCCACACATTACAGTAGAAAGAAAAGAGACAAGTGTCTTCCCGGTATAGGAACTACTTTAAAATAGCAGCATATTGCGAATCTTATAAACTGGAATGAGCACATTGGTATTTCAATTAAGCCGTCTTATCAGATTAAAATATCATTCTAACAATCCTAACAAACAATAACTCAATAGATAAAAAAAAACACTTTTTGCTGTATCTTAGGCATACTATGCACACGTTTATGTGCCCTCTATGTCCTTCTGTCGACAACGTTCAAATCAGGAACTACAAGAGCTACGAACATAGTTGACGTGTCGTTGGAAAGACATCTTCGAGACGAATTCAATCCGTCCGTACATACATCCAGCTTGATGGTAGAGCGTTGGCGTAGCATTCGGGAGGTCGTGGGCTCGATTCCAGCGACGGACCATCCTGACAGGGTTTTTTTCTCAGTCAAACCAGGCAAATGCCGTGATGGCACCTTCAACATAGGCCCTGGTCGAAACCTTCCCGAATCCTTTCCCATACCCTATCCCGGATGAGCCTTAGATGCCTAAAAACCATCAATAAACTTCAAATTCATCCGGTATTGGGAAGTTCGGAGATGAGGGTATCCCATCTACCTATATTAACTTTCAACTGACGAACTACTAGGACTACGAAGTTGCTTGAGCTGTCGTTGATAAGGTTTGAACGAGACGAGCTCAAACCCATCATCTAGATTGGATGAGTTGGTCCCGAGTATCCATTTCCCCGTAGTAATTACAAACTGAGGAGCTACTAGGGTTGCAAAGGTGGTTGTGGTTGAGACGTCGTTAAAAGGTCTCGCTGAGACGAGTTCGAGTCTACATAGGTCATCCAAATAGGACGCCCGGTGCTGAAACTTGGTGGTAATACAGGTGTACAGTTCCGCGACTGAACTCCGACTTAAACAATACTTGTCCTTTCTGTACATAGAGTAAAAAAAAAAAAAGAACGTTAGATTATCTCCATCTATTCTAAAGTACAGGTTAGTATTTCAAAAAAAAAAAAAAATCCTGCTTTTTTAAAAATAAAAAGTAAATGGTGTAAGAAAAGACCTACATTTAAATTTAGACTTTTGACTTCGTGACGTATGCTTTACAGTCTTTTTGGGACCAGTCTAGTATAGGCTGATATAAATGGGGCAGTGTTAACACAAGTAAAAGACTATCAGCAGCAACAAAGCATGGGGACGAATATTCGCGGAAGAAAATACATTTCTGTATTTACCCGCCCTTGAATCAATCTACAACACGTTTGTATGATTGTTGAAAGACAATAGGAAATAGTTTCGCATTGATAACTTGGCTATTTATATGACGTTAATTTTCGTATTTTTAAACTACAATTTAAATAAAATTTATCAAAAGAAAACTAATTCTCTTAAGACGCCTTCTATTATAAAACATCATAAACAAAATCATTAAATTAATATTGTCCACATTCATGATTTAGTCTCGATCGATACGAGAGTCTCGAGAGCCAACTCTCAATCTCGTCTCGAGTTTCGAGGAATAAGTCTCGGTCTTGGTCTTGTCTCGAGTAAGTCTCGGTGTATTAGTGTCTTGATCTCGCCTCGACTCCTAAGTCGTAGTCTCGGTCTTGGTCTCGAGTTCGAGTTCGAGACGGGACCGAGACAAGACCAAGACTAGTGTCGGTCTCGGTACCATGCCTCTCACAAACAGAGGATACTAAGCAACTGGAAAGAACCTGCCAGTTTTAGTGTCAAACTGTTAGTCCCACCCCACTGTTTCAGACCATTACAAATCTAACGGTGTGTGGTTCATCTCTGTTGGACTTGTAGTTACTGAGACCTAGGAGGGGCACAAACGGAGAATACTAAGCGACTGGAAAGGACCTGCCAGACTTAGGATCAAAGTTGTAGGTCCTATTTCACGGTTTCAGGTCATTACGAATCCAATGATGTATGTCGGATCATCTCTGTCGGACTTGTAGTTACTTACATCTAGGAGGCGCACAAATGGAGAATACTAAGCGATGCAAAAAGACCTGCCAGTTTCAAAGTCAAACTGATATTTTTTTCCCACCGTTTCAGATCATGACGAATATGACGGTGTATCATTCATCTCTGTGTGACTTGCAGTTACTGAGCTCTAGGAGGGAGACAAACATACCATGTGCAAATAGATAGGAAAAATGAAAAAAAAACTAAGCAAATTAAAGTAAGTTTAAGAGTCAAATTCATAAGTTTCCCCACCGTTTGAGATCACAACGAGTCCAACGGTGGATGGCTAAATTCTGTCGGACTTGAAGTTGTTGAGATCTACGGGGGGACGGATAGACAGACAGGACAAACCTTATATTTTCGCTTATTCACTGACGTTCATACGGGTGAGCTAACAATATGACAACAAGATATCAGTACAGTATTAAACAAACATTGGAGTTTTTATGATTTATTTATAATAATGACAAATTATGATATGCCAAACATTTATTTTACAGGACGAAACGTAAAATTAACGGAACTGAAAACGGTTTTCGAACATAGAAAAAAAATGATTCTGAAAGAACACGAAGAGCTTTTAACAGTCAAGAGTATGTCAAAACACGAAGATAACATACTTTTTGTTTTTAACTTACAAGGAAAGATAATGAATTTGTAGATTCAATTTAAGGAAAATATTCAACTGTTAATTTCAGAGTTGAAATGGAGGTAACTTCAGATTTTTTTCTGTACATTAAGCCTCTGTAGGCACAGATACTATTAATATTAAAGAGTGAAAAATAAGTGACTGGACCGGGGATCGAACCCGGCGGTCCCGGGTCCGATCCCCGGTCCAGTCACATACTTTTCACTCTTTAATATGAATGTTAATTTCAACTTTAAAAAACTCACATTAAGTGTTCGAAATGTACGAATTCCCGCAAAATATTATTTGTATCAAAAAATATATAGACGGCGGGCCATTGAAGTCTAAATCGGAATAGCCGCTATGTTGAATTGATGTCGGGCACGTGCGCTAGGCCCACGACGCACGGCTGCAGCTATCGGCCATCTTACCGTCGTCGAAATTACACTCAGCCCTTCGGCTGCTAAGTTGGTACTCCTGATCTACTATCATCCATATGCTACCTAGGCCCGACGTCGGCATATGTTTTATTTTCCGTGATTCTATTACTTCAAGTCTACAGCCTCGTAACTGAATGTAGATTCAAGGATAGTGATTGAAACGATGGAGTAAAACTTTATTTTGTATGGGCCAGTCTAGTTATCGGCCTTTCCACAGCTAGTTAAAATCCATGCCACTGGAAGGATTCGAACCTATGACTTTTACTTCTCTGACCTAACGCCTTAGACCCGACGGCTACCTCATTGACAAAGCGAAGGAGTGTGAAAGCTGATCACAAGTTTAAAAGTTCGAATCCAGCCGCAGACAAGTGCAAAAATAACCGCTATTAGGAAACTAAAATCCATTATGTGCAAGGAAATTAAGTCAAAACGTAATCACGATCACATTTTTCTCGTACTATTGTTAAAATATTCTTAAATCCGTTTAAAAAAGCATCCACTTTCTGGATTAACGTACATTCAGTCAGTTTTCGGTAAAATTAATCTAAAATGCATATTATTCAGCCATTTTCCATCCACTGCTGAATGAAGGCCACCCCTTTTCTCTCCATATCTACGTATGCTGAAAAGCGCATGGTTTCATCTACCCATCTTACATTTTGACGTCGTCTCAGTCGTTTCTTTTCTCTAGGAATCCAATGAAGTACATCTATTCGTCTAGCTATGTAACCAGCCCATTTCCACTTCATCTTCTTCGCAGTCTTGATTACATCCTCTACCTTTGTTTGTGCGCGAATTCATTAACTTGTCTTCCTGTCTCTCTTAGTTATTCCTAGCATACATATCTCCATTGCTCTTTGTGTGATTCTTAATCTTTGAGTCGTTTGCATCTTCAATGTAAAAGTTTCACAGCCCTACATCATCACAGATAAGACTCATTGATTATAAACTTTACGCTTCAGACACATTGGTAGTTTGATTTTGAAAATAAAGTGTAGTCTTCCAAACGAACTCCACGCCATTTTACATCATCTATTTATTTCATCAGTCAACTTGGCATTTGATGTTTTCAGCTGACCTAGGTAAACATACTCATCAATTATGCCTATTGTCTCTCTGATAATGTTTATTTCCTTCTTTGCAGCATGTTGGTTGTACATTACTTTTGTTTTACTTAAATCCATTTTAATGCCTATTTTCGAACTCTCATTTCTCAATCCGTCCATTCTGGTTTGTAGTTCTTCAGCACTTGAAGCAAACAGGACTATATCATCAGCGAACCATAGGTGATGAAGATATTCACCATTAATTTTAATTCCAACTTCATCCCAGTTTTAGTTGTGGAACACACTCTCCAGGACTGCAGAATACAATTTTGGAGAAATTGAATCTGCTTCCCTTACCCCTTTTCCCACTTTTTTTTTTCGCTTTTTTGATGTATTCTAATGACAGATGTAGCAGTCTAGTAAATGTTTCACAGTAACTTGATGTATGTACTTTCGATGCCTTGATGTTCAAGTGATTTAAGTACTGCTGACAAGGAGACCGAATCGAAAGCTTTTTCAAAATCTATGAACCACCAGACACAGTGGAAGTTTATATTCATTAGTCATTTCCATAACTTCATTCAATGTTTGTATGTGGTCCATTGTGCTAAACCCACGACGAAATCCGGTTTGTTCCCTTCCCTGGTTAAAACCTAGGTCTCGTTCAATACGATTCAAAATAACTTTGGTGAACATTTTGTATAGAACTGACAGTAAATTAATTGGTCTGTAGTTTCGACGCGTTCCTTGTCCCCTTTCTTGAACATCAAAATAATAACAGAATTATCCCAACTTGAGGGTATTTCTCTCTTCCTCAGTCACATCGAGAATAGTTTAGCAAGTTCCTCTTTCATCTTTTCACCTCCCCATTTAAACATCTCCGCTGTAAGTCCATCTCCTGGTGATTTTCCGTTCTTCATCCCTCGAAGTACTTTATTCACTTCTTTCAATACGTTTGAACTTCTACATCATTTTCTTCTGAATCTTCATTTCCTTGTTCTTGTTCGGAGTAGTACAATTTTCTGTAGAAATTCTCAAATACTTTTATAATTTCCTCTGTATTTCGTGCTACGGTCCTGTCTGGTCTCTTAACTGCAATTATTTGCATTTTGCCTATCATGAACTGCTGTTTGGTTTTCTTGAGGCAACTGGTTTCCTCGATTGTATTTCTAACGAAATTTTTCGTTCTATCTTCGTACATCCTCTCTTATTTTTTCCTGACGGTTTCATTTAGTTCTATGTACAGAGGATTAATCCTCTTTATGTAATTTTCGTCTTCTTTCATTTTCCTTCTTTTCTTCATCAAGAGTTTAGTTTTTTTCTGAGATTTTGCTCTCTTTTTTATTTCTTATGCCTACTATTTCCTTGGCTGTTTTTCCTATTATCCCAGTCAGCATTTTATTTCTGCTGTTGATGTCTTCTTTATCTTCTAACTCGTCCAAGGCGCTGAATCTATTGCTTAGTTCTATCTCGAATGTCTGTCTGCGTTTCCCTAGATTTTTCAGATCTAAAAGTGGCGGTTTCCCTCTGACAAACTTCTTTCTCTCTAGTCTATTATTTAGTTTCAGCTTACATTTCACTATCCTATGATCACTCGAGATTTCGAAACTGTTCAGAACAGGTACGTCTTGCAGAATTTCCCCGTTATTCGATAAGAAATGAACAGTCTGTTGGGTTCTGAGAATTCCACTAACTTATCTCCTCCCTTTTATCTTTTGTCAAATCCAAAGTTTCCCACTTTCATGTCACTGTTCTGCTTAGTTCCTACTTTGGTATCAAAGTCTCCCATTACAATTTTGTAATGCGATTTGCTACTATCCAAAATCTTCTGTATCTCCTCGTATAGGTCTTCGACTTCCTCCTCCGGATGCGATATTGTTGGAGCACACACTTGTATAATTTCCATACTCCATCTCTTGTTTATCCTTATTACTACTCGTGCGATTTTATCTGAAATTCCTTCAATTTCTGTGATCCGTGACTTCAGGTCCTTATTATTGTAAAGCGAACGCCTGTGGATTTTCGATTTTTTGATCCTTTGAAGTAGAATGTGTGCCCTGACTGTAGTTCTAACTGTTCTTCATTCTTCCTCCACACTTCTGATAGTCCTATGATGTCCCACTTAATCCTCTTTAGTTCATTCTGAAATTATTCTAATTTGTCCTCTCTTGCAAGTGATTGACAGTTGAGAGTCGCCACGTATAGGTCCGTTCGAGTTGGCGTGTCGGTGTCCTGGCAGTCTACAGTCCAAACCCGGGCATTTTGACCCTCTGACTTTTTGCAGGATTGACCGCTGCCGTTGCCGACTGCGTTCCGTCCTCCTGGCAATGACGACCTCCGAGGCTGTTCCATTACTTGTACCATGATGTGTAAAGAAAGGAGGGGTGCAGACATTTGACTCACTACACTGTCTGTTAATGCGGGTTGGTGAGCAGCCCAATCATGTTCATTCGCCAAGCAGGTCTTCACAGGCCCCACGACGTGAACGTATGGATTGGACAATGGGGATTAGGCGTCTTGCCCGGTTGGTTCCCTTAAGCGTTAGCAAGAGGACAGTGTTCGATTTGTTATAATTTACGAAGTGGGGAACTTAAATCTAGTGGTTGCTGGTAAGTTTCAACCTACTTCCTGTTTGGGTAGAAATACGAGGATTTTATCCCTGGTTGGCATTATATGATATCTATTAGGAATCAGCAACCGGGGATATAATCCTCACGCACCAGGGAAAATCTCCGCGTATTTACCAACGTATTTCATTGAAGCAGAGCAATTTTTGAAAGTAGAATAGAAGAAAGGGTAATATTCCTTTAAAATTAAAATTTAAAAATAAAGTGGTCGGATTTCGATCCAGGGTCCACTAGCACACTAGTCAGATCCTCTCTCCACATAGTTACGAAAGCAGTTGCTGCTTACGGATTTCCGAGTGATATTTTATAGCTAGGATTTTACTGCAAAGGAGGTTAATCATTAACATGTTGTGGATTTTACTACGAGGAATGTATCGTGAAAAAAAAAACAGATTTTTTTAAAGATGCACTAAAAAGTAAAAAATAATAAATTGAATTAATCTTATTAATCGGAAAATAAAAGCGTGGGTGCCCTTAGATATTATGACTTTATGATAAGGTAAGCAAGAGCACCCACGCTTTTATTTAAAGATTCATAAGATTAATTCTGTTTATTGCTTTTTATTTTTTGTGTATCTTAATAAAGCGTATTTTTAATTATTTTAAATTAATTTTTATCTGTATAGATGAATATTAAACTCCCTCTGAGATAGGTAACCCAAATTTCACACAATAGATCTGGCGTTGCGTGCATTTAAGGATAACTTCCAATTAATTAAATTATTAATTACAGCTAACTGAATTATTCTATCATATATCTAATGATTGAATGTTGTATTGGCATCAGAAGTAAGTAAGTGTGCAAAATTTCAAAGAAATCGGATGATGGGAAGTGGGTTCAAAATCAAGATACCAGAGCAAGTTAATATAAAGCGTATTAAAAGGAGATCTACGTTTGCTACAGTGCAAAGATTTATACCCAACTTAATTCCTCTTTCCGCCAATCCAATCCTTATCGTCCTTGGTTCACCAGTGAACTGTTTACTGTTCACAGTGTAAAAGAAATATAAACACTTAAAATGACAAGGCGTTCAGTGATAATCAAGTAACGTTATAGTGCATCGTGTTAGTCGTTTGATAGTACATATTTGGATACCAGCATGAAATTTTGCACAGAATATCTACAGCATGATCTTGTTAAAAACCAGCGAGACATAATTTGTATCCCCACTCTTTCCTTAGATCAGGCTGGGGGCCATGGCCATGAAGAAATTTTTTTTTTATTTTCTTTCAAATAATGGTACATAAAATTATGAAAAATGTTTAACATATAGAGTACCGGCACTTAAAATTATTCAGAAAGGTCATAGCTTTGATATAAGGTCCCTTTGTGTCGTACCTAACACTAAGGGACCTTATAATCCCGCTAGGTCCGTTCATCTATCTGTTTGCACGTGCCCAAAAATAAATCTCAGTAACTACAAAGTTTAGAGAGGTGGCTGACATGTCTTTGGAAAGGTCTTGGCTATGCTAGTTCATAACCGTGGAACAGTGTTGATTTGTCCAGTGTGACAGTGCTGCCAACTCACTTTTATAATTCAATTTTTCAATTTGTTTGTATAGCCTTACACATATTCGCACCAGATATTTTGCATAAACATTATTCGACACAGTTGTAAAAAAATCTCTGGACGTTCTCCTTCCTAAGAACTTCAGTGGTCAGTGTTGCCAACCTGTTTTACAAAAATTAATGTTAGTGTGCCTAAGATGCTATCAAGGGTCTTCCTCGGTGTGTTTGCATTTAACAGTAATCTGAAATCAAATACAATCGGAGGCGTTTCACGAAACGTACGAAAAACTGCGACGCAAAACGATTTTTAAATGCTCACAGACTACTACGTCACTGTACACTGTTCTCTTATCACTGTTCTGCCAGAAACTTATTTCTTCTCATAACTGACTGAATGCACGGACTGAACATACCGCTCACCTGAAATATTACTAATATTTGAAAAACATTATGAAACAAGGCAAACACTATGTTTTATTTAGTATGAACTCTCAATGAAATTGATAAGGTATAAGCCTACACACTAAACGATATTACTACGATTCAATTGGCAAGGGAGATACCATTGTAATGGGTCTCTTGTATTCACCGTCATTTGTTTAACTGTCACTTCTCGAATCAAGTTATCAGGTCCAGGGCAAGTAACACTGATTCTTCCGAGTCTCCATTTCAAAGGTGGAAGATGCTCTTCCTTGAGTGAAACTAAGTCTTCAACCTTCAAATTATCCTCCACGGTCCACCATTTTGGACGTTGCTACAACCTGGAGAGGTGTTCTGACGACCATCGTTTCCAAAAGTGTTGATATACTTGCTGAACTAGCTGCCACCTGGATGATCGATTCATCTTTGTATCCGTGAAATCTGGATCAGGAGCCGTTAGCAACGGTTCTGCTATTAAAAAATGCCACAGAGTAAGACACGACAAATCACTTGGATCTGTAGATAAGGCAGTAAGTGGTCTTGAGTTAACGCACGTCTCGATCTGACAGGGGCCACGGTGGCTCAGCGCTCACCTCTGGTGCTAAGGGTCGTTGGATTGATTCCTGCTCACGTCATGTGGGCTTTGTGGTGGGCAAACACCGTGAGCGTGGTTTTTCTCGGGATGCTCCTGTTTCCTCCCACTTTCTTCATTCCATCATCATTCATACGGCCTGAACCATAGTTACCTAAAGGCCTTTAAATAAATTCTAATGCTAATTCGATCCGACAGAGCGCGATTGCCATTTCTTCAAAGTTCAACGGAATGTTACCTATTATCCTGCGTAAATGATATTTTACGGACTTTACTCCAGCTTCCCACAAGCCACCCCAGTTTGACGGAAACGATGGGTTATATTGCTATTTGGTGTCTTGAGAACTAAGATAGTCGTTAACTACTTCGTTATGTGTCTTGGACTTGGTTAACTTTAAAAAAATCTTAAGGTCTTTGTCAGCTCTGCCAAAGACTGAGCCACAGTCACTATAAATAGCGTTAGGTTTTCCGCGGCGCGCTACAAACCTTCTAAGCGCCGCTATAAATGCCGGTGTAGAAGCGTCACTGATCAGTTCTAGATGGATGTCATTGGTTAAAAAAAACACACAAACAACACAACATAAGCCTTAAATGTTTTGTTACCTCTATTTTTTAACCAGTAGCGGCCTTTAGCAGTGTTGTACCGTTGCACAACACCTAGCTCATTCTTAAATTATTTAATTTTTATTTCAATTACTCTAAATACAGAATATGTAATAATATTCTATCCTTAGGTGTTAAAAAAGCCATAGTTTTCTTTTAGGAAGAGAAAAAATACTTCACAAGTTCACAGTTTAATCTTAAATGTGAATTTTCCCGCAAGTCTCTGAACGCCTAACCCGCTACATTGGCTCTCCCTTCGCCAGATATTGGAATAGCATCTCCTATGTTAATACCATTGGCAGAAAGTTGTGGTAATCTTAAAGTCACTACTCTTTTTCTCCCCTTCTTAGCTTTCCATTCCATCCACTCGTGGAGCGCATCACAGCGCAGGCTGAAAGCGTCTGCTACTGACCTTCATTTATTCGCAGGCTCTATTCTCTCTTTTTTTCTGTGTGTGTGTGTGTGTATATGAGAGAGAGACAGACAGACAGACAGAGAGAGCGTGTATGTGGTCCTGCCTTTGAATGTTACTACAGAATGCTGAATCTCACAAACGACACTCGTGTTAGTGTAGTAAAGTAGACGCCAGAGCAAATATTTAAACTCGTATGTCCACTTCTAGCCTAATCCAATGTGGACCAAACTTTCAGTTCTAACTCAATTTCATACGCTTCTTATCGCTGTGCGGCTCGTTTTTTATTTAAGTTTTAATTTCTGAGTTATTCATATAATAGTATACCATACTCTGCATGTAACGGAACATACTGCAAATAATATTTACGATTTTTGCAAGATTTAAAACATAAAGAAAAAACGGGCCATACAGCGATATCGAGGTAAAAAGCCGAGTTAGAACTGAAAATTTGGTCCATATTGGTTTAGACTGGAAATGGACAAACCATAATATTAACATAAAAAGGATATTATTCAATGCATGAATAAGATAGTGGAGATGGAAGAAGAGAAAATTCAAACATAATCCATTAAGGGAAGAAAAGAAAGTATGCAATGTGATTACTTGCGAAGCAAAATCCCCATTTACATCACATGGCACGTTATGGCAACCACGCTGTTTACTTTCCGAGTTACTTTTGGAATTTTCCAAAACAAGCTGTGGAGAAATTATGTTCAATGTACATATTTCTTGACAAAGAAAATCTCTGTCTTCACGAACTGTCTTCAATTCACTCGGCAAAAGAATTTCGATCAATGTTAGAAGCTGTGGGCTTGTTCGACTTTATAGTTCAAAATAGCTTGGAGCAAACCTTTAGTGAATCTTCAAAGTTTCTAAAACTGATATTAACAATACCAATAGCAGTCACACAAATTTCTAGCCACGAAAAATTGTGACAAACTATCAAATTCCATTCTCAATATTATAGCTACGACATTTTTCTAAGTTTTCTCAAAATCGTAACTGACTGACTTAACGTCCCTTTATTTGAAAATCTGGTCCCTTCTTTTGTGTACACGTTACCTAATTTAACTCTACGTTGATTGATTGTCACTGAATAGCTACCCAATCCTGTCTCAGATGATAGTCCAGGTCCGCACGGGGGGGGGGGGGGGGCTGAGCCCTTGTAAATTTTCCTTGCCCCGATACAAACATTTAATTTTATGTACGTTTCGTAAGCCTTCCATAAGTTTTCGTGGCCCCCTACTCTTTGTGGCTGACCGAGGACCTGAAAGCAACACCCAGTGGAGACAATCACCGGCCGCCACTAGCATCTTAGTCATACTAATATTTTTTTTTATAAAATAGGTTGGCAACACTGACAACTGAAGTACTTAGGAAGGGGAACGTCCAGAGTATTTTTACTATTGTGTCGAATAACGTTTATAACCAATTTGGTGCGAATATGTGAAAGGCAATGCAAACAAATGAAAAAATCTAATTTTAAAAGTGGATTGGCAACACTGTCATACTGCACAAATCAACACGGTTCCACGACTATGAACTAATATAGTCAATACCTTTCCAGCGACACATGAACCCTCTCTCTAAACTTTGGGTTTACTGAGATTTAATTTTGGACACGTACGAACAGACAGATGGACGGACCTATAGCGCGATTATAAGGTCCCTTTGTGTTAGGTATGACACAAAGGGATCTAATACCAAAGCTCTACCTTTCTGAATAATTTTAAGCACCGGTACTCTATATGTCAAACATTTTTTTATAATATGCACCATTATTTGAAAAAAATAATAAAAAATCCTCATGGCCATAGCCCCCCGCCCCCTCCGTGGAAAGGGTGAGCGATACAAGTTGTGTCTCGATAATTTTTTAACAAGGTCATCCTGGAGATAGTGTGTGCAAAATTTCATGCTGGTGTCCAAACATGAACTATCCCACATAGCAGAGTACGTCCCTGGGACGTCCCATTTAGATCCCATTACCGTCAGAATGGTCCTGCTCCCATAGCGATGTCTTAAGGACGTCCGTGGGATAACTCTGTGGGCAATACAAAATGTTCATCCCGGATGGATGTCCCCTGGATGTCCCCCGGAAAGCCGTGCGGGATTACCTACCTGGAATTTCTATAAATTAAATCGACCTTACTATTATTATTATTTAATTAATTATAACTATACGAAGGATATACCTTCGTATAGTTATACGAAGGATTAATTATAACTATACGTCCCATGGATGTAAACGGGACTTAAACAGGACGTCCTACGGACGTCCCGATATCCTGCCAGGAGATCCGTCAGATATCCCTGGGACGTCATTTTGCTATGTGGGATACTTCACAAATTGTATACTAACATTTCTGTTAATCCTGTTATTGGATTATAGAATATCCAACCAAGATTTTTGGATTATAGGACTTCATCCAGCTCAAAATTGCCAGTTCAGCTTACACTTTGATGCGAAAATGACCGAATTTTAAGCGTAAACTAAGTTGAACGTTCACCGACAAAATATTTTGGCCAGTTTCAACCCATTTTCAGTTAAACTATTAGAAAGAAAATGTTTAACTTTAAAATGGAGTTAATTTTACCAATCTTTCCACTAAAGTGCTTACACTATATCCACATTAAAGAGTAAAAATACATCAAAACGTTAATTTCGACTTTTATTTCTCCATAAAGCAGGGCAACTTTAATCAATTTCGTGTTTCCACTTTTTACAGTGTAAGGAAAACCCAGAAAATAGAAGAAAAAACTGTAAAGTTATTAAATACTGTGATTCTACCAGACCCCCACCTGTGGGGGTGTCACCTCCCAAATTCTCGAGTGCACCCCGCTTAACTTTAAACTTTTACAGTAGAAATCAATAGAAACTGTGGAAACCTTTACTTAGACCCCCAATTTTGACTTTTCATTCCCCAAACTGAAAATCCTGGGGAAATCCCTGATTAAATATCTTATTGACATATTTTAGTGGTTTTTCTGTGTGATTATTTTGATTTTGGGCCAACAGAAATATCCATGCGGGCCGCCAATTGAGAACTCCTTAATTAGAGTCTGGGTAGGCCTAAGTAGTCTGTCAATTTCGCCTGGTTCTTATACACCCTATAAATATCATTGTCCCTGTGTATTATTTAACAAATGCAAAAAGAAATAATGAGCGGAGACGGAAAATTATTACTATTACACAGCGGAATTATGCTGTTGGAGTTCACGCTTCTATCTCTGATAATCGCATCAGGACCAGGCCGCCGTGGTCCACTTTGTAATGTCACGCACTTCGGATCGGCAGAGGGAAAGCATGTGATTTGACTTAAACTACCAGTTATTTTGACTAAGGTTTTACAAGGATTTTCTAAGTTTCGTATAGGCGAATACCGGAATAGTAGCTCAATTATGGCCGTGACCGCAACCTTCCCATGCCAGCGTCTGTAAGTGATCACCGAGGGGCGTCATCCCTCAACATTCACAGTTCACCTCATAATTATTTTGATTATTACAATCATTATTTTGGTTATAGGTATATTACTGACGGATCGCTATTGTTATGTCCGATATTATATTTTTTTTTAAGAAACCGTATTAGACGAAGAGTAGATCATAAGCACGAATACATTTTAAACTGGAATCTGAATTATTATGTTCAATGTGGGAAGGACATTTAACCTGGGTCTCCTTGACTACGACGCGATTATAGCAAACCCATTCATTCAGATGGGCCAATGATGTTAAAAATAGGACCGAGCTTTTTAACTTTTCATGTGATTTTTTTTTAAAGATCTTCAGGGAACCTCAGGCCGAATGAATCATGTAGGGAGAAATGATGGAATGAAGAAAGTGCGAGGAAACTGAAGAACATCGAGAAAACCAACAGGGATCGAAGAGAGTACTCACCGAGCCGCCGTAGCCCAGTGGTAGAACGTTGGCATAGGATTCGGGAGGTCGTGGGTTCAATCCCAGCGGCCGACCATCCTGACTAAGGTTTTTCTTCAGTCATACCAGGCAAATTCCGGGATGGTACCTTCAATACAGGCCCTGGCCGACACCTTTCCAAATCCTTTACCCTCTCCTATCGCGACCCGATCCTTAGATGCCTAAAGGCCTTCAATTCAATTCAATTCAATTCGAAGGGAGTAACGCACGCATAAATGAGCGCTCTACCACTGAGCCACTGCTTTTTACCACTAGACTTTACACATTTAGTTCATATTACATGTTGTTGTTGATTTCTGTTATATTATGTACATGTTTTGCACGTTGATAGTACATAAAATTTTGGTCTTTAGTTATCATTGAACCCTCAGAGCTTACCCTCCCCTGGGTACGTCATCGGCTTCGCTCCAGCCTGGTCATCTTGAATATAAGGCGAGCACTGAACCCACACGTTGCGCAATGTACTAGTTATTTACAGGATTTAAGATGACTAAGAAATTTCAGTACCCAGAACAGTTTTACTTTGCAATCCAAGAGTTCTAAAATACTTCTTTCAAATAGTTAAGAATATAACATATTGCATCTGGCTGTAAACACGCCTCCAACCGGCCTACCGGAGTCCAGATGATGGATGGCCATGCTAGCTTGAGGACTCGAAATGACGGCCCTCTGTTCCCTTTCACATGATTCACGCTTAATATCAAAGTATTTTTCCTGTTTCTCTGGAAGTCAGTATTATTTTAATTAATCCGGTATTAATTGATGCTAAAATCAAGTTGCTATAATCATCAAGATGTTAACACAGAATATGACATTTTAGTTACACAATCAGTTCATACTAACATACATACATTAATATTTGTTGATTATTATATTTATTTGACATATGTTGTGTATTTTAGACGTATAGAAGTATGTATATACATAATACATACATGCATAGTTTCATGAATATTGCACCTATAAGCATAAAGCCGTCCTTTGCTCCTGCGTGTATTTGCGGATATCGATTTTCGTTCTTGAAACATACAGAATTGCACGGAATCTTGGGTAGATAGAAGACCCTGCTAGAAGACTCTGAGCGTCAGCCAATAGGATGCCAGGAGCCAGGTTTCAATGAGCGAAGTTCTGCAAGCCGACTGCTAAGTTAGTGACAAGGAATAATTGAACTGTTTCGTTTACGTTAGAAAAGTGAAACTAAGGCATCTTGAATAATCTTTTTTGGATCGAAATTTCATAGAGCTGTGCGTCTGAATTTTTGCTGTAGAACAGGTAAGCTAATACATTTAATTCTTTGAAATAATGTCATCTCGAGAAACGATCACATTTCCCTCTGCAGCTTTTCGTAGTCAGTGGTTGGCTACGAATTTCACTAGTTGTACTTACCTGCCATCTGTGTCTAGTGTATTAAAACTGATTATTTGATTTTCTGAAGTTTTCGCAAATGGTCAGATTGAATAGAGCTTTGCAAGGTACCCTCACGATGAATATGTTAGCTATCGTTAATAGACGTCCACAATGCAGCAAGTGGACATTAGGGTTACCGTGCGGCTTGGGGACGGTAAACTAAGGTTTGATATTTTTTTATATTTAACTAAGTAGAATATAGTGTTAAATCAGAGAAAAATCAAGTATAATTTTGTATCGTTCGTGACGATTATAGTAGCAAATACTTTTCCAGATGTGTCACTTTGTTTTATTGCATATCGGCGCTTTTTTCTTTTTAGCGGGTGCGTTTTTTTTTCTTTTGCGAGGGAGCAATGTTGGTTATGCTTGCTTGTTATTGGGTAGTGTGGGAGGCTGGTAGGCGTTTCTTTGCTATGCGTTGGGCGCTCTTTTTGAAACCCAAGTTAACCTGAACTAACATAATTCGATTATCAGTTAATCTATCAAGTAACATTGTTTCAAATAACTGATTCGATAAACTAAAAGGGTTACGGTTCAGAAAGAACACCCGACGCAAACTAAAGTCATACCGGTAGGGTGCATTTGTTACATTTCTGAGTCGCACACTATTCTAGCCTTTTTTGTTTTTGGTACGAATTCCATTGCAGTGAATAGATCAACATGAGTTACGTACTGTCGTGTATACCTTTTGGTCACTTTTTTTTTTACACGTAAACAGCACGGGGCTTGAACCAGTGACCACAAGAGGCGAGCGTGCTTGTGCCTATTTAGGTAGCCTGCGGGCATTACGGACATATTGTTGAAGGTAATGTAAAGGTAAGTTTTATTACTTAAGTAGGGGAAACTTTTTCCCTATTAAAGTTGTTCCATATTTTTTCTTTCAGTACAGGTATGGATTGTAATTATTTCGAAGTTATTAGTATGATTTATTAGTGTGACAGTTCAAGTTTGTCTATTCCAGCTAGGTATAACAAGTGACATTCTTGTTTGGGAATCGGGTAATTTCGAAAGACAATTGTCGCATTTTCTTTTTCGGTGTCTCATAAAATCGTGCTTCAAGCGAATACTGGCCTGGTACCTACCTGTCACATTGCCATTTAACTTACTCGTTTTTAGCTATTACGATTGTTGTGGAGTTCAATTTGATGCGTTACTTTTGACAATGTAACTATTCAGCAGCTTGTTCTTGAACGTACCGGAGACTAGCGTTCCTTGATTTTAGTTAAATCCGTAGAATCATGGGATAGTAGGTCTACCTTGAAGTATGGCTACCGGTATGTAAGGGTTTGCGGACAGCAAATTATAACGCCCTTCAAATGTTGTAGAAGGCTTTAAACAACATATTTTCAGTACTCGAAACTCAACGGAACAATTAGACTAATCTGCGCAAGAAAGGAATGATGTAATACTGTCTTCCTTGTTTATTGGAAGATAAAATTTTTCTGTTACCTATTACACAATTATAGGTGCTTCTCAATATCCTGAATGTCATGTCTATTCACATATTGGCAGTTTTATACCAGTTCGTTTTTTTTAATGTAATTTTTATGTGACAATGCCCGAAGGAGCTTTCGCCTAAAATACTTTAAAGGCATAACACTCTTCGATATTTGCCGGTAAGGTGGACGGACAGGCGCTTTACGCAACAAATGAAAGCTGAAGCGATACCGGCTGACAAGTTCTGAGAAAAGGGATGGAGAAAGAATAGTTTCGCTTTGCGGGTCTTGGCAAATCTTTGGAGAACCTGTCAGGATGGGCGTTGGTTTTCAGTGGCCGCCCATCGTGACCGAGCAAGGCCGTTCCTCTCACCAGGAAAATGTCGGGATGGTACATATAAACTAGGCCCTGGAAGATACCTTCCAACATCCTCTCCGCCACTATATTTTGGCCTGAAGCTGTGAGGCCATAAAATGCAAGTTGGCAGTCTGAGCCAACTTAGCTGCAACGCCTCCGCATTGGTTATTCGAAATGTGATCGTAGCCACGGGATCATGAGAATTGAGCAATCAACTCGTGATTGAGAACTTTGAAGTCAGTGAAGGAAATGATGTGGAACTTTATTCCGGGCAGCTGTCAGTTGGAAGAGTTCGTGTTCGGCAAAATGTGAGTTCGCAGTCGCACCCAGCGGTTCGCCATTTTGTCAGTTTTTTTTCCTCAGTCACACCAGGCTGACGTCGGGATGGTACCTTCAAACTAGGCCCTGAATCGACTTCTTTCCACGTCCTTCTTTTCGCAGTTTCTTCTTCAATGTCATCTGGAGGTGGGACTTTGTATCAAGAATAAGCTGCGTTAATATTTGTGCGAACTGCTCTTTACGTGTGATTCGAAATTAGTCGCATCGTTTATGGAAATTATATTTAAAAAAGCTGATACTATGTTTTCTCGTCAGGGGGAGGGGTGTAGAGAAGGCATCACATTCTGGAGGTCTTGGGTTCGATACTGGCGGACGACCATCGTGATAGTTTTCCTGCCACACCAGACAAATGGCGGGATAGCACCTTCAACTTTGGCCATCCTGTCCCGAATTGAGCCATAGATGCATAAGAGCCATAAATACATTTTAAAATTACTTATCTTCAGGGAGAGTAAATTCATTCGTTAGAACAGTAGTATTGTAAATATGCCTAGCTCCGCGGTTTAGTAGTAAGGTGACGTGACAATTAACCCTATCGAGGGGGTTAGGACTGTTTTCACCAATTCCTTAGAGTACTTGAAAAGCAGCAATGACGTAAGCGTGTCCCAAGACACGTTGATGCTCGCCTTCGACGAGCATTTCCGTCAAAAGAATGGTGAAGGTAGTGGTCGATGCTTTAGGTATCACTCGGCATTCGCCTAACGAAACAGGGGAAAGGAAACGTTGGGCGCAGATCCGAATCCTCTACGGTAACAACCAAACCAGTGTTGGATCATGGTACTGATCCTAGAGGTCCTGATTAGGGTTGCCAGATTAAAAAAAACAAACAAAAAAATCTTGCTACAGCTATATGACAACTAAAACTGAAATTGCCATGTAATAAATACCAGATAAATTTGTTCTTACCGATCGGTCCATTGGTTTAATTCCGAGCTGTTCTTGCTCTTTCATCATCAGTGTTGCAATACTTTTTGCTGCTTCTCGATGTAGGAGGGATGTGTAAAAGTTGACACAGCAACTGTTCATATTGAAGCATATAAAGTTCACTTATAATTCAACTCTACATCGATTCCTTTCATCACTCGGTGACACCGAGCCGCCGTAGCTCAGTGGTAGAGTGTTGGCGTAGCATTCGGCCTGAGGTTTTTCCAGTTTTTTCCCCCTCAGTCACACCGGGATGGCACATTCAACATAGGCCCTGGCCGTCACCTTCCCTATCCCGGCCAGAGATTAATATGCCTAAAGGTCATAAACTTCCAATCAGTGACAGATCCAGAGAGAGGGCACTTCCCTCAAGGGAATATACTTCATTGTTATTTATAGCATTATTTCAACAATTTATCTTAGAAAAGCTTCGATTTTCTCCCGGAGAGATCTACTTTATGAAGAAATATCAATTTTGGGGATATATATGTCTTATTGGATAAAACGTAGCAATATTCCATATATGACAAATCAAAAATATCTCTGGTCTATACCATCTGCGTCCCTCCTCACGAAGATCCTGGATCTGGTATTGCTCCAATATTCGTTAATGATGGAAAAAAAAATAACTCGATTGATGTATTCATCCAGGAATGCTTAGAATGAGTGACCCAATTTTAAACAAATTTGGCACAATTCCTTTGTTGCAGAAAAAAAATGAACTCCTTTGCAGATTTTGATATTTCATCGTCGTGTTTAGTACCTCATTAACGGCAGTAAATTATACATAAAGATTATCATCAGTGTTTATTTTTTATAAAGTGCTTGTCGAGCTTTGGTTCTTCTAAAACGTGGTTAGAAAAAGTGATAATGCGTGGCAAAAATTTAGAATACTTGCAAATAAAGGATTTTTGCTGTCCTTCATGGGGTCGGTAAGGGGCGCACAGAAATTAGTGAAAATAAAGGACAGTTGGCAACCCTAGATTTGGTCGCTACCATCACACACTTTCCACAGTGTTTCCATTAGGCGTCAGCTCACTGACTACTGACTGGCTGTGGTTCATTAATTGATAAACTTTACCATTGAGAAACGTGTATTTTACATGAAAGCAAGTCACTGGGATTGATTGTAACGAGATCGAAACTTGACTAAATGGGTCATTGTAGTAACTATAGACTTTGGCCCTCAGGATTACACGATTGCAGTACTTGTTAAAATCCACAAACTTCATGCCCCCGGCGGGATTCGAACTCGCGACCTTCGAGACACTGGCCTAACACCTCATATCTCACGTTCGGTATGTGGTAGTTTGACTTAGTAGTTTAACCTAAGCCTGTCATGTTGAGGGAAAGTCCTTCGTTGAGCATTCTTCGGGTCAGGGAAGAGGAAGATACGGACCAGGGCCTTTGTGTAGTGTATTGCCAGTAATGTAACGAAACAATGAAAATCCGGGAAATCTCAAGTAAATACGGCCAACAAGAATAACCAGCGTGCCTATCGGATGCGATCCGAATTCTGTTAACGTCGCTCAGTACACCGCGGGAACAGGAATGTTTTTTTAAAAAACAAAGAAATAAATTATTGTATATTGAATTTATTTCTTTATTTATTGTATATATTTTTAGTTTTCCTTATTTTTCTTTTATTGTATAATTAGTTTTGTTTATTTTATTGCTCATTTTATTTAGTTTCTATTTTATTTTTTATTTTATTTTCTTATTTAAATAGTTTGTACAAGAAGGAAGAGGAAAAGAGCTTAATTTGATTTTGTAAGATAAAGGTAGTAGGAGCAGGAGAGGGGGGTTAATTAAAAATTCACTTTTTGTAGTCGGTACGGGATTGGCTGGGAACTTCTGTTAAGAGCCAATCAGGAACCACGGAACTGTCTCACTGAAGGTTGTGTTGTGTATATGATTTAGTGTGTCTGAGGAAGCCGAGTGTTTTGGTAGTCGGCGAAAACGTTTACAAAAATTTTAATTTTTTAAAATAAATTGTAGTGCTTTGCTCAGCCATTATTTTATTTTACCTTTAATTTTGATTATATAAAAACAGTTGACTTTTGTCAGTTAAATTTTTACATACGAGGGTAGTATTTAAAAGTACACTACTAGCCGTGAAGTAGACACACTTTTATTAAGTCATATGCAGCTAGATACTTGCGTAGAGTAATTCTGTCTACAACACGGCGTTATTCAAAGACGTCTCCCCCCTAGTAAAGATATATTTACGCGGCTATTAAACCCACGTCTCAGTTTCACTTTGGAAAAGAAACTCTGTGGCACTTCCTGGTGTTGATCACATTCTGGTACTCTTGTCTGCCACATTGGATTCGCCTTTTTTTTTTTACCTGTCGTCGCACAGTAGGCCTTCTCAATGGTCTCCACACCGTATAGCTATCAGCAGTAGTTAGTTATATTCTTTTATGATTTTTACTACTGTGTGTGTCTGCTTCATATCCATGGCTATGTAATCTCTAAAAATACTGAAATTTCCGGTCGTGCAGCAACAATTACTCTTTTATCTGACGTATCAAGTAGAGGGTGTCCGTAAAATACCCGACCAAAATTTAAGGTTATTTTTGACATCAAAACTATAAAAAAAAAGTTCCTGTGAACATGGGTGACATTTCGCTTCGTTTTGGAGATAGTGGTTCTAACTTGGGGCCCAAAGTCGATCCCTAGCAATGAGAAGAAATTAATAATTCTCCATAAATCGGGAACGACGCATTGAACGAAAATTCCGTTTGCGGAAATTTGTTTCTAACTACATGGTGGATATTAGGAGTGAAAATACCATCCCACCGGGTTGTCAGTGTTGCCAAACCGGTATAACTTTGCCATTTTCCAAATGGCACTACGTCGTGTTGTTGAATATTTGACATCCTCCAGTGATAAACAGGTTAAGCACACATCACAGTGTTGCAAACTGTGGATGAAATATCCTAGGAAATTAGTTTAAATAAGATTGCGAAACCTGCTTATCCATAGTTTGCAATACTGCTGTGTGTGCCTTATGTATGTTTATCATTAGAGGATGCCAAATACTATCTAATAACACGATGTAGTGCAATTTGAAAAAAACAAACGTTATGCCGGGTTGGCAACACTGACAACCTCGTTTCTCATTTATTGAGAATTATTTTCTTCCCATTAAACGTCGACTTTGGGCACCATGTTGGAAACACTGATCTCCAAAACAGCGGAATTTCACCCATGTTCATAAAAACTTTTTTTTACTGGTTTTGATGTCAGCAATTAGCTCTCAAATTTTGGTCGTGTGTTTTATACCCTGTATATTGTATTCTAGTTTTCAGGAGCTAGCATTTTTTTAAACCCCGTGAACCAGAATCCATCAAATGATTATTGGTAATTTTTTAATGAAAAAAAAAAACACCTAGCGGGGTTACCTATACGTGAGGAAGGTTGTGTTCTGGCAAATATCCTAAGGAACGGGTCTGTTGGAGCAGAGCCAAAAGTACTTCGTCTGATACTGCCGATGACTTTCTTTCAGTAAGTCACGATCCTCTTCTGGGTCGACTGGGGAACGTGTGTTCAGTTTGCAACAGAACAATAGACACATTACAAGCGGAATTGTTGTTTTTAAGCATGTCTTCCCTCCCCTTATACCGAGATATAATTGAGTGACGTAGGATAGAGAACTAGCGTTTTGAAACCTATTACAATCCCGACCCTGCCACCTTTCCTAGTTCCACGAATTTGAAATACGTCTGTGTCAGCTCATGCTCTATGGAGATTCAGCGGAACAAACTAATAGATTCTTTCTTGCTTTCTGTGCGTATGATTGAATTTATAGGAGCAGCACTGGAATTTCGTTCTACGATAATAGACATATACGGAGGTAGTGCTGCCATCTTTTGTTGGAGATCCTTGCTTTACGTTAACCTGAAGAACTTTTTCGAGGCGTTAATTGAGTCGGGAAAAGAGCCAAAGTCAAAGCGAAGGGGATGAAATTGGGACTTGGTTTGGGCATGAGTAATTCCATTTCTGTCGAAGAAAGTAGATTTTACTCTGTATGGCCGAGCATTATTATGATGTAGAATCAGATTTTTTTCTACGTTTCAGGCGTCTTACTCATTTAGTACCCATAGTAGTATTTTTTAACATATACGAGATGTTAAAAATGCAATACTTTGAGTAAACCGTGGGAATACAAAATGTTGATACGCATCATTTCTCTATTTAGAATAATTTCTACACAACGGAAGCTGTGTATGATGAAAGAAACTTCGAACGAACACAAAGCAACAATGAATGGTAAACTTGTATGCGTGGTTTCGTTGCTAGGCATGAATTATAAAATCAGTCTTCGGGCGATACTAACCTAAAAGTCAGATTTTTATGTTATGTAACTATATCGATAGCCGAAAATAATTCTTATTAAAATGTGCTTTTATAAACAGGATGTACTATATTTTCGAAAGATCAATGAATTGTCTAAATTGTAGATTGTTTGTATAGCATACAAATTGAAGCTTGTAGGTGAGTAAGTAGATCAGAAGATTAACATGGCGGGGTAAAAGAGACTTTATTCAATCTTCCGTGCTACGTTCCGTATTTTTACAAAATTACTATTAAAAGAAAGCATGCAGGATGGGACACGAGTTATCGGATGTTTTTTTTTTTTTAAACTAGAAACCTAATTGTTTTTGTAGAAGTTACGATACTTAGAATGCTATCCACTTTAAGTTCCTGGTGACAAATTTACCATTAAGTGGGATTTTTCGCTTAAAGATGGCCAACAAAGTTACGAATATGACTGACACACACCGTGCGGTTAAGACTAACTTTCGAAGTGAGGTAGTTTTCCCTTTTGTGTGTGGAACGAAGTCCATGTAATGAAAGTAGTCGGTAAATGTAATTGTTCATTTCCCTATGATGCTCAAGCGTTTAAATAACAGCATAGATTGAAGTATGATATATCTGTAAGGTTTTTGTAAGAGGAAAAACTTAAGAAATCGCTACTGACTTTAGTGTTAAGGCATTTAGAATGTAACCTGTTACAAGCTACTTTGTACTCGTTGTTTCCAGTACAGTATATTTTCGTTGAATTAATCGCACCGGAAACCCCATAATTTCTACGAATGTGTACTAATTGGGAATTAGTTCTCATCCAATTTTCTTGTGTGCTGTCGTACGTACTAAAACGGAAAGTTGATTGGAATTTATAGTTCTGTCGTTGGCACATTCATATAAAAACCGGAAAATATTTTTAGTGTACTATACTGATTATCGTAGTTTCACTTGTGTTAACTGCTGGGCGTTTAATTCGGTCAAGGTATAGCTATTGCTGCAGACAAAGAGCAAAAGGTAAGCTTTAATTTTAATGAATGTATGCCAGTGGCGGCTCATCAGGTGAAGTGTGTTAAGTTGAGCTTCACTTATTATTTTGATATGCATTAACAGGCATTAAAAAGTATTAATTTGGTTAGAAAATTAGTTCACACCATCTGAGATCGTATAGTGGCATTATAAGTATCCATATTGTCTAACGTAAGCCCAGAAGAATAAATGTGAACGAACAAGGATAGTAGGAACGTTTTGGTTGTACTTCACCTATTATTTGTGTCACGAGCCGCCACTGATGTATGCAGAGCAACTTCAGGGTTTTTCACTTACAGTAGTGTGCGTGATATTTTGATATACTACAGTTGTCCAGGAAGTTAAGAATAATATGTTTTGAATAATAATAGCAAATCAAGATTGGTTTTAAGCCACTTGTTACTACAAACCATAGAAAAGTTTTCAGCATAAGTAGTAGCCAGGTCCAAGCACAGCCAAGTTTTCTCATTCTTTCGTCTTATTTCTGCCGGAATATCATTGAAACTAGTTTGTTGTTGGAATTTATGGACAGTGGATTAACAATAAATGCAGATATATTGTGAAACACCAAAACGGTTTGCTATTCAACATAAAAACAGATGACTATCTAGGTATTATCCATGACAACCTGGGAGCATCAGACTTACAATGCTGACCTTGTTCCCTCTCTCCAAGCTAAAAAGAGTTCGGATGGGAAACTATTTGATTAATTGAAAGGGGGAGTAGCTATGGACTGGTTTAATATACTGGCGTTAAAGTGTTAAACAATGGCATTAAAAAAAAATGTTGGATTATGGTTGAATTAAGTAATGAATGTGGGTAGTGAGTGACAATTTATTTTTGCAAACTCAGTCGATCTTTTTTTTTTTTTCTTGTTGACCCTCGTATATAGTACGAGCCTGTTGAATCGTAATTGTGGAATAGTCACCCGTAGTTCAGTCATTTTGCAGATCAAGGGAATAAAATGCCAAGAAACTAAAGTACGTTGTGTTAGGTCAGATTTTGCTCACTCAGAACATTTGAAGAGTGGGAAATTTTATTGCTGAGCTAAGTTTTAGGTGTCTGGTATGTTCTGCGGCTTATTTGTTGCTTGATGTCTTTACAAAACAATGTAAGTCAACATCCCCTTTACAAATGCTTGCGGTAATTTGAATTGTGTGTGTACACCAGTGGTGTGATGTTATGCATGAGTGTGAATTAACTGTATGCCTGAATGCACTTCGCGTAACCTGTGCATAAAATCTATTCTTGAATATCAGGGGTAACCATGTTTTTTTGCAAGTGGTATAGATTTCAAAACTGAAATATTTGTGGGAGACGTGGTAAGTTGGTTTGAAGATACTTTTCACAGTTCTCGCAGGCTTCATGTTGTAATGTTTGCTGCTTGCCTTGGAGTTTCTTTTAGTTCACTGTAGCAGTTTCCATGTTCTGATAGTCTCTTTCTTTATGCTTCTAGACATGCATCCCACGAGCAGTACCGTAAAAGCGACCTTTTCAGACTCCATTAAGTTGAACATAAATTGGTACAGTAACTAACACTATTGATGTTCTGTAATTACAGAATAGGCTGCATGCATGATAGTGAATTTTTCTTTGAACAAAATGCATGCCAACAGGTCTCAATGTTAGTATGCCTGTATATATATAACCTATTTATTTTGCAAACCCTCCGTATAGTGCCTGAACCAATAGTTGTTCCCAAATTACAGAGTAAATCGAATGCTGTAAGTACTTTGAAAAATATATTCACTTATATAGAATAAGTGTATGTTGATTATTTATAGATGTAGGTAATTTTTTTTTCCTTGGGCTTCGTTCTGTAATGTATATCCAGCATGGTCTATGATGTACAATAAAATCCTGAGATCGTACAGTAGACATGAATTATTTTCAATCCATCCACTAAATTTTGCTCTATATACTTTTTATTCTAGCGGTTTCGGTTATTTCCAATTTTTAAAGTAAGTTTTTTTAACTTTCCATTTCTACGAATTTTCAGCAGATTGTAGATATATTGCTTGGTGATAGCATGTAAAATTAAAATGCCCGACGTGCACTGCACTGAGCATGTTGTCTGAAGCATATTTTGTTAAACGGCCGATTTCCCTTACATGAATGGTCAGTACTGTGATACTCAAAAGGATGTGAATGGTGGCCGATGGTTAATAGAAGTTCGTAGGATGTTTGAAATGAAATCTGGATTTTTGCAAACATACTGAAAAGATGTAGAATATGGTTATTTTGGTTCCGTCAAAGTTTTCTATGTCAAACAGCAAATTATCACTGTCTTTTGAATTCCAAATTTGTCTTGCAGTAGAGTGGGTTAAATGAACGACTGCATTTCGCTGCGTTTACATATTTCGGGTTGCATTGGCATGTATGGTTTCATCCCGTCAGAGATTAAGGAATGACGTCTCAAGGATCATGGAACCATATTATCCCACCTACCTATTTTCGCGTGCGCTAAGGAGCACGTGATTTTGAATCCTGCCGCTAGATGACTGGCGACAACTTTCAGTCGCTGGTTCTTTCCAGTAGTAGCCACTAGACACACCAAACGGCAGGGTTCAAAATCAAGTGCTTTTAAGCAAAAACCCATTAATTATAGCGCAGACGAAAATATGTAAGCGGTATAAGTCTATATTACTATTATTATTAATTTGATAGAAGCTAGGATTGCGTATATTTGCAAGTGAGAATCCACGAGAGGGCAGCGCAGTTGAAGTTTGAATGTGCCTCGTCACATGACTAGAACGGGGCCCGGTAATCATGTTTGAAAGTAATCTAGACATACTGGTATTTCTCCAGCTCTTCTGTGTTAAAAAAAACAACAAAGTAACACATTTAACATTGCGGATGACAGTAACGACAGAACATTCCCAAATGATTAGCCGATATTTTCATTAAATATTTTTTTCTCAATAGGTTTTAAGCTGTATTGCACGAAAGTGTCAGGCTGTACTTTCTTGAAAATTTTGAACAGTATTTTTTTGAAATAGCGATTTGTGCCTATTCTTACATTGTAAGGAATACGCATGAAGACAGTTGTCGTGATAAAACCGCTGCGAGAATATGATCCAACCTTTGGGTAATAACAGTTGGTGAAGGGATGAATTTGGTAATATTAGAATCATGGACGCCATCTTGGATTCAGCTCAAGAATTTTGAATAGGAAGAGGGACATGTGACGTATCATCTTAGGCTAGCTTGTTCCCAGAAATATGAAGACATTTCACACCTACGTTTGTTTGTTTAGGAGATACGAATTCTAGAAGTTATAATTTGGCGTCCTACAACATGGCTCAGCTCAATTTGTTGCTAATTTTGGTGGGCACGCAAAACTAGTAGTTTTTTTAAAATCCTCATATGCACTGGACAACAACGGATTCAACGGTGTTGTAGGTATGCTGGATCAGTTGCTGGGGGTGGCGTAATCTTTGATTAATATCGGCTAATCAGTTGGGAATGTTCCGTCGTAAGTCCATTATCGAAAATTTTTAACGTAAAAAATAGAAAAGAGTGGATATGTACAGAAACACGACACTTTGTATAAATGGTATATTTTTGAAAACAAAATATAAATATAAGGTATATACCACACACAGTTTGTAGTACTTTTTTTTTCTATTACGTCGCTGGGAGGACAATTTTAGAAGAGATCTTCGAGAGGTAGGTTTTCATGATAGGGTAGAATCCAATGACGAACATTTGTTACTGCGGCGATGGACTTGTAAGTGGATTAGACGTAAATATAAATCGTATCAAATTTGCATGAAGCATGACAGTGAAGGTTACCATTGGCCGCGTAAATTGTACTGCATTTTTCCGCCGATTCGCGGTTCCGTTCCTGTTTCACAACACTGTTCCGGAAGGATCGTTTGTAACTTACCAGATGAATCTTAACCTGTTAGTAACGTTGAATTTTCGTACTTAGCCCTTCAATTCTTCCGTGATCATGAGAACAATCAGACTTAACATTTCGCATACTTGTTCATTATCGGAACCGCACGTTAAAAGATCGAAAGAGCGAAGGGAAAGAACATATGCAGAAAACACAATTACATATATGTGTGTATGTATGTTTGTCTGCCTTTGTGTATACTGTTTCTTTATTACCTTCTACGTGCGATTCGTTCGATGCATACTGAATTATTCGAGAAGTTGATCTTTTTTCCGTCCGATATGTATCAAAATTGCATTGTACATATACTTGTGCTTCATAAATATCCATAAGTAACAAACTTATTCATTCAAAAGTATTAAAGCGAGCATTATAACTTCATGTAAAGGTAATTCCTAGAATTCTCGATTTTTTGTTGAAACACTTGGAGTAGTAGACTTTTGTAGTAGCTAAAGATCACAAGTCTTGTTTTTCTTATTGCACTGTACCAATTGGATTTCTTCTATTTATTTCTCTTCATTGCTGTGTTCTTGGTCAAGTGTTGTTTAGTCCTAAGCCCAGGTGTTTCCATGACAGACCTCAGTTTCATATTGCGTGAGAGAAGTTGCATCATTAGGGTGAGGGAAGATTGACGATAATAACCACCTACGCGAGGATCGCGTCTGGATTTTCCCCATGTAGGTTCGTATTTGAACCAGTTGAGGGTGTATCTGAAAGAAAATAGGAAGAAAACTGATGTAACTAGACAATATTATAGATGAAAACATATGCTTAAACAAGATTGAGAAGAAATTCTAAACCGGCTGTGAGGGAATGGTTTGGTTACAGCCCGTGCTAATGAACACGATCTGATGAAATACATTCATTTTTGTCGAGATTCGTACTTTAATTGTTACCAAGGCAATACCCTCAAATCATATGCTGACCAATCTTTCTTTCCACCTTTCGTGTTTAGTATTACGTAAACATAAAAGTTTCCTTTTGTCTCCGAACAGAATCATTAACCATTGTTGCTCCCTCCATTACTACCTTGAAATCGTGGCGATGTTGGGATTTGTAGAAATATGTCTGTAAAAGTTTTACGGTTACGAACCGAAAACTATCTGTATTAGATCTTATTCTATAGCACTTGTTTTAGCTATTCGTAGGCTGTCCTTACTAATTTCAAGCTAATACAGACGGGATAGAAATGATTTGGGATCTACCAGTAGCTTCAATATTCTGGACTTCATACAACATATCCTGCTCACGCCAGCCATTCTGAGGTTTTCCATTAGTCCTATTAATCTTTTAAACATATCTGACTTGTGTGCTCCCGTGCCCGGCATTCAGAATTTATTTTTCAAGGCCTTTAGTCAACTTTAGATCATCGGCCTGACGCTCTGAGGCGCACTCGGCTTCCTATCAAATTGAGTACTAGTGTCCGTACTCCTGGGCACATTAAAAGGCGGTCGAGCGTGGGACTAGACAGTCACGTCGTGAACTTAATCCATGGTAGAAGCATAGACTGTTACGATATTAGTCTATGGTAGAGGTAATGATTCGGCGAACGTAACATTTAATCCATTTGAGCTAAGGAAATCTGAAAGCGTCAGTCATTTAGGATGTCTAGTTCTCGCATGCCGAAATGGTTGTGTATAGCAACGCTGGCGCCTTTGTTGACAGAAATGAATCTAGTTACAGATTGTCTACCACTCTGGAACACCTAGAATACTCAGGGAAATTTATAAGATGGACCTGTCCGCAGTTAGTAAGAGCACTGCCCCGGCAAGGTGGAGGTCATGGGTTCGATTCCCACTGCTGACCGGATTTTTTCAATGTATTTAATCCTGTATATTTTTAACTTGTGAAATAGCAATAATGTAAAAAAAAAAAAAATAATGTAATGGAAAACTCAGAAAATTTCAAGTCACAAAATTAGTAGACACCATTTGTGTATACCCTGCAAACTTAATGCCTTCGGGTTGATTAATTTCTTAGGATCGTTACGAACTTTTTTTTTTTTAATCGTAAGCCCGCACCTCCTCCGTTCCTGATGAGCTACGGACGGGATCTATAGCGGTTAGTAAAGACTGTAATGAACCACTCCGTGCGCTGAATTAGTGGAGCTTAACAAGACTGGAACCCGTGTCTACGTGCAGGGAACTAGTGTGCAAATCTTTTGGCTAACATCTCATCTCCTCCCCCAGTTGGGAACTAATGTAATGTGTATATATAAATGATTTTCGATGTTACTGCGAAAATTGGACTTTTAACGAGTGCATCAAATGGAGATTAAATCGTAAATTTATTTTTGAATACATTTTTCTTGTTCAAGTCTGTAGCGTAGAGTGATTTTGAATTTGTATTCTGACGTAATTTCCTGCAACTTACAATTTAGATTTCCTTAATAGCTAGTGAGTAGTGTAATGCGCTATTTTTAAGTGTCATGAAATAGCGATTCTATCGAAATTGTCGCTGTTTCTGTACTGTAGCTTTGCAACCGTAGTTCCACATGCTTTTCAAACCTGTTTGGATTAGCTTTTCTTTTCAGCCTATACATTGACAGGTATGCAAGGTTAAAAATAAAACTCAGGAATTCAAGCGAATCGTAGCGATATTAATCTTATCGACACTAAAAGTTTATGGTACTTCAGGCTCCACAAGTGTTTTACTGCTGTTGCAACTTCTGCAGTTACATCATACATATGCGCAATAGTTGCGTTTGAATCGTGATTGTATTGAAGAATATATATACTGAATATTGTCCTAAGACTAGCAAGTTTTTTAGTATAAATATTTCTTTACGATGCTAGCTTTCTTCCGGGAGATTGTCCGCCACAAATACGGTGGTTGCGTTATTTCTTTCGACATTTCATTATCAATACAGTGATTGTGCTCGTTCAAGTTTTGTAATCCAGCTACCATAGGATCGATATAGTACTGGATAAGGGTACGTTTCCCACGTCAAAACTTGGGAGGAGTGGAAATTACATTTTCACATCTAGGAACTTTGGTTTAAGGGTCCTTTTTGCACCCACCACCTCTTTTTAGTATATTTCAAAGTCAGAATTTTTCGAACATACCTACCTCCCTAGTACTCATGAGGCCCTACCTAAAATGGTGTTATGGATTTCGAGATGATTGAACAACCGCGTTATCATAGATTATGACGTCATTTAATAAGGCTGAGTAGTCAACTGACAATATCTCGAGTCGCAGACCGTTTATTTCATTACTAATTTGTAAGTACTAGGGAACTACGTTCCAATTTTTTTTTATAGTATTATTAAATTTTGAAATATTAAGAAAAATGTTTAAAAGTGGGTCCGAGCGTAAGGAGGACCCTTAAGGGCAGGTAAGTGGTCTGGTGACGAATAGCGTTACATAATTTGTATACCCACGTTGGTAGTCCAAGCGTGGGGTTCTGAAATTTGGTGTGCCTGCCGGACATATAAAATGTCTCAACATGCCAGAATGTAATTAACCTTTAGACGCCGAATGGAATGTGTCCATAGCTCCCACCTAATTTACCCAGGAAGATAATTTTGGGCTTAAATTAATCCTGAAGGAACTACCTAAATGGAAGATATATTTTATCCGCCAGGGGTGTACCACGGGCAAGGAGAGGCAAATTTTGCTTTTTTTTTTTGTTTGTTTTTTTCGGCTCTCCCTCCTGCATACTCCAAAATCGTGGGACAAGGGATGATATCACTGATGTACAAATGTCGGCGTACTCCCAATGGTTCATAAGGAGGTGGGGGCAAAGCTGGCGTCCTTTAAAAAATCAAATTTGGCACAATCAACACCAAAATTACCTCATCGAATCTGTTCCATAGGCTTTGCAACGAGGTATAGTTTGACACTCGAATAAAATTATTGGGGGAAGGGGGCAGAATTGGGTTTCGCAACTAAATGTCACTTTTATCCTATGAAATTCGTCTTACCGGGTGTTCATAGAGCAACTCCAGGTATTCATTTTTTTATCTTGTAAGGCACCAATCTGATTATTTGTTTACACGTTTTACGTGAATGTGTAGACTGTGTTGACGAGTTTGTTTGTGTAAGGTAAATTTATCTTTTTTTTTTTTTTCTTCGTCTGCAAATTAAGCTCGATGGGCACCAAAGTTATCTCGTAGGATCTGCGTTCCATAATACTTCCCACAAGATATCATTTATGGCTGATAATTAGGGGGTACAAAGGCTGCTATCGTAAAGGTCTGCTATTTCCATAAAAGCCCTGGCCGCCGTTTAAGGGTTAAAGGTGTGTAGTCAAAGATTAGTGGCTCAGATTTTGTTCTAACCTCTAGAAATCAATGTCGTATACAGGGTGATTCCAAATCAACTACGAACAAATTCTGTTGAGCACCAGAAATGTTCTTGACACGATCTTTCAACTCGTGTTTTCCAGTTTGAACCTTCTGAGCTTCACATATTTTGTTTACCCTCACTGTTGGACACCAGGTACATCAAAATGCTGATTCGTGTCATTAAAAAAAAAAAAGTTGGGAACATTGTTCCCATAATTACATCAGAATTAAAGTCCGCTCTACTGATACACATTGACATCTACCAACATATTTTTGGTTTATTTCTTTTCTGCATTATTTCTGGTTTATAGAGAAAAATTCATATCTGCCGTTGTAATAAATTTCTCAGGCTCGCATTTTCAAACTACGCGTTTTCGGACCATATATTTTTTTTAAAGACATTTTCATTAGTTTTAATTTGTGGACGAGTTTGGAATCACCCTGTATATATGCCATGGCTTTCAGACCCTATATTTCAGCTGTATATATAAGGTTGATTTGTGTCCTGGAGGTAAACATCTTGTGCATTTCTGATATCTCAATGGGGAGGGAGCGGAAGGCTCTCTCCCAACTTTGGATCAGCATATTGTCTCTAAAGGAATGTATAAGCTCCCACTTTTTGTTCCATTTTTGGGGGGAAGGGGGGGGGGTCGTCAATAGACCAATTTCCTCTTATATGTTGAGATGAATTATTTTTTCTTATAGAATGTTAAGGAAGGGATAACAAACGTGCTAATAGTTATTGCGTCTTGGCAATTGACGATGTAGAATTGAATTTTAATTATGGCCTTTCGGCAACTTCGGCTTAGGGCAAAGACTACAGAGAAGTAAAGAGAAGATATACGTGGCGTCTAAGCTCGTGCACAATTCGTTTGTTCTTGACGTTTATGAGGTGAGCTGGCTCACATGCTCATTCGTGATATCACTGCAAACTTAGGTTGTCAAAGAGCTAAACTTAATAACCACTTTCTACCCACGGCACTTCTTTTTCAAGTGATATGTAGAGGCGTTCGTTCTCATTGGTGTCTTTTCTTTAGGTAGTTAGTATTGTAATCAACACAATAGTTACTTCAATTCTGCTTCAAATCAGAAATAATGTAAAGTCGGATGATTAGTATATATATATAAAATTAATTTCTATATTTCTCATTTACATACGTAATTTTGAATCAAAGCCACAAGGGAGATTAAAGTTGTCCTGATTTTGAGCACGAAACTAGTTTCATTTCATTTATCCTTTTAAATGGCGGAGTTAAGGCATAACCTTTTCTTCCACTGAACCATTTGAGCATTTACATTAAATTTACATGATAGAAATACACTACCCTACAAGATGAATAATTGAACAGAAGAGTTGATGGCACTTGGGCGTTAAGCTTTTCTGAATAATGGCACACCATTGATATACAAAACATCTGCCCATGTCGGATCAGCCCCACAAGTCCCCGTGAAAAGTGATGAATAATTTTTTGGATGTGCGTGAAACCATCCTTCGACACGTGAACGAATTGAGGGCGCTTCACAACTTAACATGTTTGCGTCGATAGCCAAGCGTAGCCTCAGTGATATCAAACTAGGTGATCGTTATCTGAACTGAAGTTGTTAGTTTCTAAAAAGAACTGGAAGATCCGGATAGAGTTCACACTAGGAGTTTCCACCTAGTAGTGCAAAAACGTACCATGGACATACCAAAACTAGTTTCTGCTGTACCAGCGACGGAATAATATACGTTCGTCGTGAAACTGCCTTCAACTACGATCTCAGCTACTAAACCGTTGGGTAGTGAAGCGTACTCTCTCTCTGGAAGAAGTGGTACCCGTTCAATGTGTTCGCTGTATCTTAGGAAGGAAACGTCTGCGTTGGCTTTCTTGAACGTGTTCGATCCATACGCATGTGGCAGCCTCGTCCTCCAGACTGATCTTACGCACAACATACATGCTGAGAAGTAGTTGATTACTCACTCTGGCCATCTTTGTAGACTAGGCAAGCAAAATGCCAGATTCCACTACTATCGAACACTTAAACCATATTTATCAGTCCACACTTGATACCCTAATACATCACGCTACACCATTGCTGTGCTTGAATAGACTGCAACGGAATTCCGGTCAAGTGTAATAATAATAAGCTTGATATGCGCCAACATTTCCTCGTCTTCTCAGTGCCGCAAGTGACACCACAAATGAAATCACTACAATTAATAGGTTTTTAATTTGAGAAAGTAATATCCAGTATAATCTAATGAACGCTACTGTATAGGAACACACATCCTGTAGGATTGATTTTGTAGGACAAATTACTAGGGAGGAAAATAATAGCCAAAATGCTCTTCTTTACAGATGTGATGGGGAGGGGGGGGTCCATTTTTTCAATTGAAACAACCAAACAGCTTTGCTTCGAATAAATTCGAACATATGAGCGTTTCTTAGTTACCTTTCCATCTCTTCGGTATCGTAGTGCGAATCCTTGCTGTGGTTACTGGATTACTGAGGATGAGAGTATTGATCAGCTCCATCGTAAAGGTGTTGTCTTTTGCTTTTTCCTCACTTCGTTTTCTTCAATTAAGGTGGAGTGGTTTGGGTAGCTGCAGGTGTTCATTGTGTGCACTGTCTACAGGCAATCTTTAAGTAAGTGGTTTGATACTGATTACGTAAGGTGGAACCCGAAAGCTCATCTGCAGTAGTGAGCGAGGTCTGAACGTTTACAGTCGAAGCGTGGCTTGAGATTTGTTTAACACCTTTTGTGTAAATGCTGTAACGAAGAAAAGGGTGATTGAATTGAATTTTAAGGCAGCTTTGGCTTCAGAGCCGGATGGATGATGATGGGATGATTGGTGGAATGGAGAAAGTGTGAGGAAACCGGAAAACTCCAAGAAAACCCACACACACACACGATGTGTGTCCACCACAAAGTCCACATGGCACGATCAGGGTTTGAACTGACTACCCCAAGAGCCAGAAAGTGAGCGCTCTGTTGATCCAGCGCGGCCCCGGGTTATCTGTAACTTGTCCGTTTCGTAATCCCGAGTTCAGAATTCAACCTTGAAAATCTCCCGTCATACGTGGAACATGTCCAGAACACCTTTTGTGTAAATACTATATCGAAAACACGTTGATCATTTGCCGCCTGTTGCTTTCGTAATAAGATCCCAGGGTTTCCCCATGCGAATGCCGGGATGGCATATTAAGGCCGTGGCCACTACCGTCAGCATCCTCTCCCCTACCCTATTTCGGCCAGAGACAGAACAAAAGTGTAACCATTCGTAATAGGAGCCTGTGTTCGAAATTTAACCGAAGTTGTTGAAATTCTTCCCTAGTTATGATGTGCGTAACGGGATCGTATGTGGAATAAGCCCTACAACCACGAGGTTGGTGTAAAGAGTAGACAGTTCTATGAAGTGATTGTAATGCTTACATCTAATGATAGGCAGAAAAAGAGGGCCCGTGCACAAACTAGGGGAAATGAAAAACAATGGCAAGCTTTCGCCTTTAAGACATGTTTACTAAAAAGACAGAGATAAGAAAAAGCGAGGAAACAAACCGGAAAGCGCTGGGCTGCCATACTGAAAGACAGGTTCATGTAGTACTTATCCAGGTTGTTCCAGAACTATGTTGTTGCACGTTTGTTTCCCCTCGTGCATTTTATTAACTCGCCTTCTTGTCTGTCTGTGTCCGGTACAAATTATGCAATAGATTTTCAATTAGTTTCCAATCATCCGATTTCTCTGAAATTTTGTAAACCTGCTGCTTGCTTCCGATGACAATACAATATTCAATCATTAAATATACGACAAAATAATCCAATTAACCGTAATTAATTAATTAAAATAATTCGAAATTATCCTTAAATGCACGCAACGCCGCAACTATTTTGTGAAATTTGGGTTGTCTATCCCGCAGGGAATTTAATATTAATCTACCCCCTTTCCGCTGGAAGTTGATAACAATACACTAAAAAAGGATTAAAAAACACTAAGATGGACTAAAAAGTAAAAAAAAAAATAATTTAATCTTATGAATCGGAAAATAAAAGCGTGGGTGCTCTTGGATATTATGATTTTATGATAAGGTAAGAAAGTGCACCCACGCTTTTATTTTCTGATTCATAAGATTAATTCATTTTTTTTTACTTTTTAGTCCATCTTTAAAAAGTTTTTTTTTTTAACTTTTTAAAAAAAATAATTTTTTTTTTCAATCTCGTCTTTTCGGCGAGAATTTGTCACGTCTGGTATTTGTATTAATGCCCTATACACGAAACCTATTCTGCTGTTTTGTCATTTATTTATATTTACCAGGTGCATGGTAGGTTTGACCTTGTCGCACATATTTAAAGAACTTCATTTCGACTGTGATTATATAATTGGAAACATCTTTTGTTAATAAATACTGCGTGTGATAAATTACAGAAAAGAAAGTGTTAAGACCGAATACGTTTCATGGGAAATCGATTTTTGAAAATTCTCAGCCGTAATAATACAGCTAATATAAAATAACATACAATACGATGTGTATAGAGACATTAGTAGTAATCATATGTGCAAGTGTATTACTGAAGGATTTTTTTTTTCGTGCAGAACATTCTTTAAAAAATTTGTGTATAATTATTAATTAGTCAAGCAGATAGCGGTGCGTGAAAGTTTTGCGTGATAAGTAAAATCACTTGTGAAAGTACTGTTTGTTCGTCTAAAAATAAGAGAGGCAGTGGCTCAGTGGTAGAGCGTTGACTTAGCGTTCGGGAGGTCTTGAGATCGATCCCAGCAGCTGACCGTCCTGACAGGTTTTTCCAGAGATATTCTTGTCACATCAGGCAAATGCCGGGATGGTACCTACAAGAAATAGACCCTGGCCATCTACCTACCAACTACTTCCAACCCTATCTTGGCCTGAGCCCAAGATACCAAAAACCCTTAAAACTAGTTCAGTTCGTCTGAAAAACTTATTCACTCATGTCCTCTACCTCCACTCGTACAGTAGTTCCAAAACGGTAAAAGAGCCATACCAAGCGGCTCTGGCTGAGTAGGGGTTTCTTAGTCTGAAGGTCCTGTATTCAAATACAGAAAGCGGTCATCTTGATACAGGTATTTCTCAGATTTTACTGTAGTTGCGAGGGATGTACCTTCAAACGAAGTCATCGACTTACGAGGCTCATAGGTCTCATTCCCGTTATCCTAATCGCCGTTCTATAAACGTATTTCAAAGTTTTGTCGCGTAGTAGTACATTCCTGCTTTGGCAAATTTCTCTCGCTTGAGGGACTGAACGGCAGGCTAAGGAGGAAGCTTTGTACGTGAATAAGCAGACTATCTAGATGTTAAATTCCAAAGAAAAGTATGTGCTTAGAAAGATCCATAGCGAAATGTTTTGCATACACCCAATAGGCAGCGGTGAAAACTAATGAAATTATTTAAAGCCGCCTTGTAGGAAGGCTGCTTTACAGATTAACAATGATGGGATTACGTCTGTGTAACATGCCTGTTGATTAACACTTAGTAATATGTAACTTTTAAAGTACCCTTCACGTCCAGGTCTCATGTACACAATTGATAGATTTCTAATACGAACAAAGAAGGATATTTACATTTTGGAGCGACTTGCGTTCTACGATTATTTCTCTAGATTTTAATTTCCATATTCCATTGATACGCTCTTAAATACTGTATGTAGTAAATGGAATGTTTAAGTTTGACAGCAATTCGTTGATGTAACAGAAGCTAGAACCCTAATTTGTATTTGAGTACTCTCGGGAACTTGCAGAAGAGAAATAGTTGTTATAAGCCGACCAGAGTAGGAATAGACGCGAGGGTGATGTCGCTAGTGGTTGTTTACACGCTGCAGCAGAAGTCTTGCCAAGGATATAAACAGTGTTACCAGAGGTGTATACCACAAAACATACTCTTTTAAAACTTTGAAACTTGCTTTTGTGTCAGATTACTATTATCTCATTATTAAAGCTGACTGCTTCCTTCTAGCAATTGTGGGAGAGGGCGAAATATTATTTAGGGGCTTAACAGCATGTTTTACGCGAAAGGGAATCACTGGGGCGGAAAGTAAAAGTACTTTTCCAATGTTAAAATCGTTGCATCTGGAAATCACAGTACAGACTTATCGACTTGTAACCTTGTCATTTATATTTCTTTGTCCTAAAGAATACCCATGACAAATTTCAAGTTTCTAACCTTTAACAATTTTCGATTTCTCATATTCCACTCTTTAAGAGGTTTTCGCCCCCTCACCGGGGATGTCGAATCAAAAATTAAGATAGCGATTGGTAATGAATTGAAACTAAAGATTTTAATGTCAGATATAAAATTTCTAACTACAGTGGTTTCCGAGTTGCACTTCATCCACGTTTAATCCCTTTGGGGGGAGGGGGCAACATTTTAATGCCATGGTTAATCTCTAGGTATTAAGGAATATATATTCGAATTTCATTTATGGTCTTTAGGCATCTAAGGCTTAGGCCGGGATAGGGGAGGAGAAAGGATTTGGGAAGGTGTCGGCCACGACCTACGTTCAAGGTGCCATCCCGGAATTTGCCTGGCGTGACGAGGAAATGGGTGACTACTGAGAATGAAGGAAATAGATACATAACTAAGAATGAGAACAGAGAAAGTACACATCCGGAGGGAAAGAGACCGCTGTGAAGACCGAGACGACGTTGGGGGGACAATTTAAGAAAGGATCTTCGAGAAGTATTTGTAATGAAGATGAGGGAAGGTAGTAAACCAGCCTCTTAGGAAGGCATAATCCCAGCATTCGCTTGGTGTGGCTGAGGATAAACGTAGACAAAAATGTCACGATGGCCGGCCTCAAGTCGCATTCGCATACTCCGCATTGCCGTTCCGAAGTCCAGGACGCTACCGCCTGGACCATGAAGCAGGGGCGTAACTACTGTCGCAAAAGCCCGCAATGCGGATGGCCCATCACAATAGCCTCTCAACGGACCGAATCGACCTTCGGTCATGGGTATTCTCTTGCGGGTGGGGGCATATGTAGTTACGCCTCTGCCATGAAGTCTAAGTAAAAAGTCTTGCTAGCGTATCTCAAGGTAGAAAATAGGAAACTGAGTAAAGAGATGCAAGAGGTGAAGAGAGAGAGAGTGGCAGGCATATAAGTTTTTATTAACAGAGTTTTTATTTAACTTGCCCAAGTCATCTATCCTCTTCTTCCCATATGTGGATTACAGCAACAATAAATATAGCTTCTCAATAATCAATATATTGTAACTGTAATGTAATTTTTAATATATTGGTGCTAAAATTAATACAGCACAACCAGCAACAACATTGCTTGGATGGCAACACTTCAAGCGAGAGGCGAAGAGTAGTAACACATCTGTGCTTCTTTGTTTGGCATGGTTCATCGGTTCCAAAACTTGCCACGTCTATTCCTATTCTGGTCGGCTTTTTTTTTATACCGTAGTACAAAAGGTAAGGAGGATATTGGGAATCAATGTTCTTGAAGTTCGGTTTGTATGCAGCAGCTTTAGTGCGTACGTGTGACTGAACCTTTATAGGAATTAATTGTAAATGCGAACTACCTTTCATAACTGGGAAATTGCCGGTAGTAGGGTGCACGAAGCCAGCAAAAAGATGATGATGAATCAACTGTCATTTCTAGAGGTTCATAGGGTAAGAGGTAAGCCAGTCCTTCACTTTAAAAGAATATTTGGCGTAAATCCGCCTGGTAAAACAGTCCTGATCCAGTTAAACGTGAAATAATCTAAGAGGCGTGTCCTGAAAGTAAGTAGTTTTGAAGAAAAAAAAACACTAAAACAGTTTTGTTTAAGCCAAATTTATTTTTACATGAGAGCACACCTGAAAATAGTTTTCGACATAGTTTCCACCAATGTTCAAACACTTGTCATAGGGGGTGACCAACTTGTCCAAACCTTCCTCAAAGAATCCCCCCCCCCCGCGTGAAGACAACCATAACGTGGGGTGACATGGCGAACACACGTTTCGTCACCAGTCACGATTTGGTATTAAAAGTCCTCTCCTTCATTACTGTAACGGGTAAGGAATGTTAAAGCACTGCCAAGTCGTTTGGTTTTGTGGACGTGCCTTTTCGGAACCCAGCGGGAACGCAGTTTGCGACCTAAGCGGTCGGCAACAATCTCATGCAAAACAGTTCTCGAAACTTGAGGAAACTCATCTGAAAGCATTGTCATTGTGCACCGTCTATTCTCACGCATTTTCTCATCCACTTTCCTCACCAACACATCATTCACAACAGAAGGCCGCCCGGACACTGGCGGGATGTTTCGTTGAGGACGGTTTGGACAAGTTGGTCACCCGCTATGACAAGTGTTTGAACATCGGTGGAAACTGTCAAAAAATAGTTTGTGTTCTTTTTCATTTAAAAATAAATTTGGGTGGAAAAAAACTTTTTTTTTTTTTTTTTTTTTTTTTTTTTTTTTTTTTTCCCGAAACTGTACTTACTTTTCGGACACGCCTCGTAACTACATACACGCTTCGAAGCTCATTTGGGAATGTTGCAACTTATACGCTTTTTCCAGTGCTGTAGTCTAAAAAATTTCACAGGGTATGCTATATTTCCATTAACTTTTAGCGTATACTGTTATTGAATATAGAGAAGAAATAATTTCATTCGAAAAGTATGGTAATGAGTAAGGCTAACCAGAGGGTATACGGAGGCTGGGCTTTCTCGTGAATGCATGCCAGAATCTTCGAAAGCGAGTGAGCGACCTTGTCTTTGCAAGGGCAGCCAATTTTTGGTTACACCTTTTTCTGTGGGAGTTTTGTACAGCACCCCCGCTAGGGTTAAGACCGGAGAGCATTCACAAAAGTGGAAACAAGGAAATTATCGTCTGATGAATGAAAGGTCGGGAGATAATCATTTAGCGTTGGATGTCTTCGTGTTCAAGGCCGGCGCCTTGGAGTGTCAACAGAAGTTACTGCTTACGAGGAAGAGCGACATTCTATTATCCTCATCGACTAGTTGGTATTGTTGGTCAGTTTTTTTTTTCTCTTTCTAGACAGCGTGAGGTTTTATCGCCCGGTGGCGGCCAAGTGAGCTACTTGTTCTGCGTATTAATGTCCTGAAGAGGCGTTCCTGCGCGTTGTCAGGTGTGTGGAGAATGGAGTGTAGGAAGTTTTTGCTCCAAGGGGGATGCTGCAACAAGCGTGCACTACAGTAGTACTGTAGCGGCTTCGGTCTTAGCATGGAGCAATCTGGTAGAGTAGGAGAGCTTCGGCGATCGTCGACATGGAAACAGCCGCGAAGCGGCAACTACTACTTGTGCGTGGTGGTGGAAGAAACTTCTCTATGTGTAGTGAACGTGTGTTGTGCTTTGTAGCGTTTGTCATTGTTTGTTGAAAAATGTGTTGAATGTTCGTGTAAATGTAGTGAAGTGGCTGGTGCCACACGTTGTTGACAGGTGTGAATGAAGCGCACGAGAAGAAATTAGAGATTTTTAAATGTCAGTGGCGTATTATTTGTACCACAGGCCTCTGAAAGGTGAGATCATTGGAGGCCGCAAGGCATACTTTTTTTTTCTTTATTCTTAATGTATTAAATTGTTTGGTGCAGAGAAACCGCTGTGCGGAAATTGGAAGAGATGAGTTAAAAATTCAGAGCTGAGGAGGTCGAAGGCATCGGTTTCGTACATGTAGTTCGTAATTAGGGGCCGACAATCCTGACTTTTTCCCGAGTCACACCAGGCAAATGCCGGATGGCACTTTTAACATAGGTGCCTTCGCCGACACCTCCCAGGCATCTTTCCCCTCCCGCCTTATCCTTAGATGCCTAAAGGCCATAAATAAAATTCAGAATTTTGATTAGTAGGCCTATATACAAATAACTTTATTCTATACAGGCCATTTTAGTAACCAACTTCAGCCAGTCACGATAATAATGCAGTTTAAACTCCACAAACCTCCATGCACCAGGCGAGATTCGAACCCGCATCCTCATGAACGGCGTCTCAGCGCTCTAGCCCACACGGCTACCGGGGTCGGCATGTGCGAATTTTGTCAATTATATTGGATTCTGCCCGAAGGTCTCGAGGAAGGGTGAACAAATGGCTTGCCATTGCCTATTATAGGATCAAGATGATGTCCGAAGAATGGGACCTACAGTTTAACGTGGGCTCCGAACCATTTTGTTCCATACCGGGTATCGAACCCGGGACTCTCTGATTACAAAGAAGCGAGAGTTCAGTTATTGATTTGAATTACCATATTTACTCGAGTACAAGCGTTCTGATAAATTTGGGTCGGTTTTGAGAATACGTTTATTGGTTCGTCATTGGCTGCAAAACCAGTGACTTCATACAAGTATCAATCCAGATAGTTTGTACCTCTATCAATTCTCTATATTTCAATGTGTTGGGGGAGGTTTGGAGCCCGAACTTTCCATTCCAGTCTTTCTACCATTTGTCCGGAAACGTATTATGAGATTTTAAGCGCGCCACAGGAACTTAACGGAATTAAGGCTCGTTTACTAATGACATACATATAATAAAAGGGAGGTGGGAATCTGCCAGGGCCCCAGCTTGAAAATACTATCCGCGTATTAGCTTATGGGAAAATTCGTGGAAAACCCACAGGATGGTCAGCCGCTGGGTGCGAAGTCTAGGCCTTCAATGCGAAGCCAGTGCTGTATGAACTAGAGCTGACATTCCGCATATGCTTCAGACGTGCCTAAAAGAGGTGTTGATTCTTGATTAAAAAAAAAAAAAAAATACAAATGGCGTGAAATTTGAATTTTGTATTCTGTGTTTAACTGTTCTGAACATATAGGAATATCTAAGTGAATAACTGAGTGGAAAAAGTCAGGGAATATGTTCTGGCAGAGTGAATAAAAATTGTGTGTATGTAAATAATAAACTATAAGTTCTACTTCCTCTGTGATGTCCATCGAAGTATTACAGCATTACGATCGGTTGAGTTCTTAATTTGACCAAGATGACTCACTCTTCCACTCCATGGCCAATTCGTAGCGTGTGATTTTCATTATTGCAGTGCGGCGGTGGTCGCTCTACGCTCTTCAAAAGCATGACTGAACATGTTACTAGTTTCAGAATCTATGTATAAATATTAAGACTTGGTTAAATAAGCTAAATATTGGACCTACATCACATGATAGTCACGGACAAGAATTTGTGGACTATTACTACGAGAGCAATGTAGTTACAGCTTAGAGGCCTTGGCTCAGTTGGCAGAACGTTACCTTCGCATTATGCCAATGGCCAGTCATTCTGACAGGGTTTTCCTGACATTCCTAATGCCGGGTTCTTACCTTCAAAATGGCTCTGACCGACTTGCACATCCTCTTCCCGATCTAACCAAAGTTGCCTAACGATCAAATCAAATTTTAAAATTAAAGACGTCGTGGCCATGATTAACCGCGAAAAACAAAGGATAGTATTCAAATTTTAAGCTTGTAGAAGTTTCATAGCCTGATAACTCAGGCATGTTTTATTTAGCCTTATAACTCAGGAATATGCTTCATTTACCGTATCACATCAGACAGTAACCAGGGTGGTAGCTGGAATTCAGGGTAGAGCCATTGTATTTCCTTTCTCTACCCAGCTGCCATGGATGTTGCGTTAATTACTAAGCCTCAAATTGCTGTTTGTTGCCAAGGTATATTTAAATTTTGAATTTGATATCCTGGAGTGACTTCCTTATATAAACACATACAATAAAGAAAAACAAAGCTTTCTGACAAGGCTGAATTCTTGAATAACAAAAATAACTTCAAACGTAATGGTTTCGGAAGTATACCACTTCCTTCCTCAGACTACACTCTACAACTGACAAATACGAAAATTTGTAACTTTCGAATATAAAGAAGGTGAGTAACTAATGCAACGTTAGTAGACTGAAATGCATACTCAATGTGAATCAAAGCAGCGCGTGTTTATGAACTACACCGACAAACTTCTGGAAGTGATCCTGACAAAAAAAAAAAAAGTTCCTCTGGCATTTAGAAATGTGCAGTTTCTGAGCAACAGGCTACCGAAAGCATGGAAAAATTAACTTGAGAGCTTCACATTACGAATACTGTTAACAGTAGATCTGATGCGGCATGGTACCGACGAAAGACTTCAAGTATGCATTGTCCAAAAATGTATATTTCAAAGTTCTGGAATGGGTGCGCAAGGGATTCCTCAAAGGAATTAGGGGATTTCCAGAAATTCTTTAAAGATTGTTCGAAATGAGCATGAATGGGACGAGATGGCTTTACACCAGGAAACAATTCGTTTGAGCGAAGTCGATATCTCATACCGAACGATTTTCTTAAAAGAAAAAAAAAATGCGTTATTGCATAACAAGCAGAAATAATAATTGCATAATTTAATCGAACGTTTTGTTTGTTTACTCAAAGATATCATTGTCCAATTGGATGCTGGAGATGTCATCCTTTCTCAGTCTTTTAATTCGTCCTCATTTCGACCTACCTCTACTCAGAAATATTCCGGAATCACCTACTTCCTTTGGGGGAATCGCATAATTTTGGAATATGCATTTTTAAATAGAGCAGGTTTTAAAATTAGTCTTCGAGTCGTGCCGAATCAGTTCTACTGTTAGAAATATGAATGTCTAAAGTTCATTTTCCCACTCTTTCGACAGCCTGTAGCTCCGATGCACATTTGTAAATTTGTCAAAGAAACTTTCGTCTTGTTTTGATGTAAGGAGTCACCTCCAGAAGTTTGTCGGTGTAGTTCATAAACACCCTGTATAATATTTATGGCGTTGCCAATTAATTGTAGGTGAATGCAGCTCTCATTGATTTTGAGTTTCAAATCGTTCATTTTCGAACATGCAGTGCCTTAAAAGTAATTTTTTCCCCATAGCTAAAAAAAAGTGTGGTATTTTCAGTGAGTTTTAAATCCCTCAGAGCGGAACCCAAGTAGATTTTCCCGCCTTTCAAATTTGAATAATCGACAAACGAAAACAGAAAATAACTTGCATAAACTAAAGAATAATGAAGTATAACACAATTTTGAAGTTAACATTCTTTAAGGCTAATGGAATTAGCTATTGAAATACGAAACATTCTTTAGTTTATGAAAGTTATTCTTTGTTTACCTTCATTCAAATTTAAATAATCGACGTTAAACGAAAAAGGCGGAAAGTCCTAGTTGGATTCCGCTTTAAGATTAGTATGATCTCTAAGCTAAATGGCAGCGCCGATTTGTTTTTCTCGTGCGTTCATCATTGTTGAAAGAGCTTCATTATTATAGGTTTGAATATTCACTACAACAATCAAGCGTTTTCAACATTGAATAAAAAAAAATCTACACAGATTGAACTCGTGAAATGTAGTTTGAACTCTAGTCTGAGTTTGAAGGAGCAACATTGCAATTTCGTACAACGATTTAAAAAAAAGAAGATACGGAGATAGTGTGCTCTTAAGGCTGTAATTTGCCGTATCAACCAGCATGCTTCGTTTAAATTCTAAGGACGATTAAACGTTGGGATTCATTCATTTAGAAGAACCGTAAAATGAACAAGATAGGACTTCTGAGTGAGACTAGTAGATGGAATGAAAAGGCTTTCAGTAAACACATTCAATTTTTTGTCCTTTAGTGTGCCCTGAGGTACAGGCGTCAAGTCTGTTTTTTTTCTGTTGCAGTTAAAAGGAATGGGGAAGTTAGCTGACAGGGCCCATTATAGGTACAATCGTAGCATTCCCGTGGAGGAGCCAAAGGTAATCTTGAAAAACTTCAGAATGACCGACGTGGGTGAGAGGGAAATCAAAGACTGCGTTCAAAAGCGTTGGGTGGAGGTAATTCAAGGTATCATACCAGCATTTACTTAAAACTTCAAAGAACTTGACTGCTCCTACCGAGTGTGCGAACTTAAGATCTTTAAGTGACAAATCCAACGTTCTTGTGCTAAGCCATCCCATGTCTTCGTAACTTCAGTAAGTTTGTCCGAAATCAACCCCGGATCTCATCAGCTTGGACTCCAACTCCTGACGTTTTAATGCCACCTACTCCGATCCCTATAAAATTTAATTTTGATCACTTATCACTTGCTCAAAATTGAATAAAATTTATTCGGAGCGAGTTTGATTTTTTTTTTTTTTTTTTTTTTTTTTTTTTTTTTTTTTTATAAACAGTGTAGAACCTCGTTAAGTCGGATCTATTGGGACCGAGGCCAGTCCGGGATAACGCAAAACCAGGTTACCCAGAGATTGTGGCGAAAAATCGGTAAAGTGAAGAAAAACATAACTAATAGTACATATAGAATCGACTTCTAATTTTAAAAAAATACTGTACTTACAGTATACAGTAGTACATTTATGGTTACACAGCAAAACCCATTGAATAGTTTACTTATTGGAGAAAAAGCTCGTGAGTTTCTGCTGCTTTAGTTTTGAATAACGCTTGCGTGCGCCGCGATCTCGCACCCGCTTCAGCATGAGAAGTATCTGCCTGTCGCTCCAAATAATTCATAAGTTTATCCAAGTAAATTCCGTCCGGGTTGTCCGGACATCCGAGTTAAAGGGGGCCGGCTTAACGGTGTTGTACTGTATTTGAAATTTCATATTGGCTTACAAGATAGTGGAAGAACATAGCACCTCGTGCCTAGCAGTTGAATATCGACGCATGATTATTATAATATAAATTAAAATAGTTTTTTATTTATTTATGCATATACAGTGTATAATCCTGGGTACAGCATGATAGCCATTTTATACTAGGAAATAAGAGGAAAAAATTAAAATATCTATAGTATGAATACAAGTATAGATATAATAAAAAAATACCATAGATATGAGACAACTTCCTTTTGCAAAGAGTTTTGTGGAGGTAAGTCAGGAGGATTAGTCAGTGAAGGATAGTGTGAAAAGTTTAAATTGATTAAAAATTATTTCTAAAGATAACCTTGGAGTTTTGATGTTAAAGTAGTCGTAACACCTGTTATTAGCTCTCTGAGCATGTAACTTAAAGGAGAGAATATCATTTGTGCAGACATTACCATTCATAATTGTTAATGTGGCTCAGTGATAGTGCTCACCTCTGGTGTATAGGCTCTTCGGTTCGATCCCAGTTCGTGGCCTGTGATCTTTGTGGGGGACAAACACCGCGTGCGTGAAATTTCTCGGGGTTCTCCCGTTTACTTCCACTTTCTTCATTCTACCAATTATCCCCCCCCCCCCCATCATTCATTCGGCCTCAGCAAAAGTTGTCCAAAGGTTTTAAAAATAAAGTTAATAGTTTTTAAAAGAATGTAAATGATCGAGAGTTTACAGCGTGTAGGGAGACGGTTTAGTTGGAGGTAGGAAACAGTGTCAGTTTTTGATAGAGCCTAATATAACCTAAAATAATAAAAGTGGTTTTAATCGACCCAGTATCTTTGAAATTGGAAATACGCGTATATAATCAACAACTAACCGCTACAAATATAAAACTGCCTCTCGAGACTCTTCCTAGTGCTTACAGCAAGTATGAACTCAGAACCCAACGAAAATTCCTCTTTAATCCCACTAACGCATAATCTATTCCAATAGCAAATTTTAACTTATAAAGGATTATTTTATAGTTTCCATTTAGGAGTCGGAAGTCTGTTTTGACGACTCCGACTTCACAGCCTTAACTTGGAGAAACTAAAAGAAGTTCGGGAAATCTCGAAATCTCCCTTGTGGGTTAGTAAGACGTGCCTAAATAAGATGGTGACGCACCCGAAGTCAGAGGTGTGAAATTCTTAATTTCTGTATTTACTATAGTATTCTGGAAGTATATGAGCAGTTACTTTTAAAACTAGTAATGAATAGCAAAGTGTGTAGATTACTTAACCTTGGGAGACTGGTCACGTGACCACATATTAGTAAGTATCAGTAAGACTACCAGTAAAGTATTCCGGGTAGTTTGCACCGTAATTTGTTCGCCATGTAATAACTCATGAAAGTAGAAATACAGTAAAATTGTTCATGGTGTCCAGCAGTCTGGGAAACCTGGAAAAGTGAGGGAATTTTCTTTAAAACAGAGGGTCCGGAATTTTTAGGATTTCTCCGTGTTCTTCCTAATTTGTGGATGTGCCTACCCATGGAGCGGGTCAGGAAAGGATGTTGCCTAAGTTTGCAGGAATGTTCAAGCCTTAAACAGTCTGTCACCCGTTACTTTCAACCTAACCAAACCAAAACTATCCAATATCTTTTTGCAGTAGTAGAAAAGAATCTTCCAGTTGATTGCAGTGGACTTGGATGGCTCAGCATAAGCGTGCTTACCTTGCTGGGTTACGTTTATGGTCCAGACATGCACCTGTACCCTAATCATATCACGTGTATGGCTATGTTACTCGTAAGCACTTTCGGGAACGGAAGGGGAAGATTGCCAGGACTTTTATGTAGGTACCTTATGACATTTACCATATAGAATTGAGGAAAACTGTTATCGTAATCAGCAGAACTGGCAGCAAGAGTTTCATCTGCGTGCAATATTTTTTCAGAACCATTCCCAGTGCCCCAGAACACACGTGGAAAGACTTCGGTACGCTCTCGCGCAGGCGCAGAACGTGAACTATAAGTAACACAGACAAGCGCTTCTTCGGTAGCTCCCAGCTTAATCCAGTGGTTAATGTATCGGGAAGCTGATTCGGAGGTCTCGGGATCAAACCCTGGCGTGGTTACTTCATTTTTTTAAAAAGAAAATTAAATTTTTTTATGTTTATACGCTTTAGGAAATTTTAATAAAAGTAGTGATTTAATATACCAAATAGAGGCCACTGGAAGCTAGGTTCTCTTGGTGTGCAAAGGGGGCATACACAAAAGGGCTGTTAACTCAGAGTTCTGTGCCGCACCGGAAGTGTTTCCATATCGACTCTCTCCGTAGAGAGGGGCCAAGGGGAATGGTTCTGGAATAAAAATCTTGCCATCTGCGTGCCATCAGCGACCGTAACCGCTGGTCCACAGGGCTGGGTGGAACACTGGATAATCATCCTGGCAAGTTGCCCTGTTTCACAACTCGTAAGGCAAACGTCGAAATAGTATCAACTAGGGCTGCTGCCTTCTGGATTATTCCACACCAAATCATACAAGAAACAGTTCCCATCTCTAGTTTTAATTAAGTTTTCTAATCTAGGGAAATGAATTTTTGAGAATGTTCGCTACGTTAGTACGTTGTCATTGACATCCACCCATCAAGTTTTCATGTTGATCCTAGTAGTAAGTTATGTGCATGGTTGGTACACCGTAATATATGTAGTTTAGATGCGTCATTTATGTAACCTTGTCACAATGTGACCATAACATTGGAGTAATACGCATATTGTTTTCGCAGGTCAAGTAGCAGGATGTCGGATCGCAAAGCAGTTATCAAAAATGCCGATATGGGCGAAGAGATGCAGCAGGATGCAGTAGACTGCGCAACGCAGGCGCTCGAAAAATACAACATCGAGAAGGTATGTGTGGATTCACATTGGAAGATATACTATGCATTTCGTTATCTAAGTCCTTTTATTTTGATTTAGCAACTGTTCGGTTACTTGGACATGCGAGGAATAGCAGTTAGAAGAAAGCAAGGATTGAGTTTTTACTAATATTTCATACGAACTTCGGACAAATAGATACTATTTGTTTTAGTTGACTTATTCATGGGTTTTGGCCACGACACAATTTGTATAATTTAGAGTCGAAATAACTGAAGTATGCATAATGAAAACAGATCCGGGTGAAGAAGCGAGAGGAAAGAAACTAAGCTTGGTTTGTGGAGAAAGCGGAAAGTTAGTTATGATGATGCCAACTTTCTTCCCCACTCTGTTTCACAGCACAAGCTTGAGAGGAAAAAAAAAACTTTCTTTGACGCTGTTCAGGAGCGAAGACAGCTTTCTCGTGCGACTTAACTACATCACAGCCCAGTGAGGAAATAACATGTGGTAACAGTGTTGTATGACGTTCGGCTAAGTATCCAATGCAACGGCTCTCCCTTGTTGAAAGGCAGGCAAAACTGAAGACAGGTACTCTCCTTATTACCAGTGTAGGTAGTTGCAGGCGAGATCCGAAAGGGATAGGTAAAGGTATGTTGAGGCGGGGGGAGTCACTGTGAGCTTGGAAGAGTAGCAGTGAACCTTCCCATTGCACATATATCGGATTTCAGATGGGACTGAGGAGGCGGCGCAAGCTTAAACTGTTCTGCTGTCCAGCTTCACTGGTTTGTTATATTAAGCGAATGACTGAATACTGCTACAAATTTGAACCAAGACCACACTACATTCTCGTTTTCCACACATGATAAAGATGGACCATGGGCTTTCCAGAGATGAAATTTGCTGATTTTTTTTCTCTTCAGATTCTACTTGTGGACGAAGGTAGTTGTCCCGCTAAGTCTTGGTGACATCTTGTCATTCACCTGGTGAAACTGAGAACCCTGGGAAATTCAGGACTCGAAACTGTGTACTTACCCCAGGGGCTATACGAAGACCACAACCGCTAACTACATGACCAGGGGAAAAGCAATGCAGAATGATAAATTAATAATGGTTTCGTGTCTCATTCAACAATATTTTAAACAGAATGGTTGTTTATTTAATAGCTAAGTGTTATAAGTTGAAGGGTGTATTCCTCACACCGAAAAAGGTTCGATTTGTATAGCTAGAGGAACGGGAACGTGCGAGGAGTCACAAATGACGTAATATCTGGATAAATAGTAACTGAAGTCCTATCGGCTTAGGAAGTTGTGCCCAAGGAATCAAGGATTGATTGTTTATAGGGGATTTCGAACGTAAAATTTCGTTTTAAAGCAGTTGACATTATGCAAATAGTCATGTCATCTAAGCTACATTAATCATAAACTGCTCAAATCCACTCATTGAGTACAGCTTTGTATGTGATTTAAGCTGACACGCCTTTATATTATTCGTAAAGACATTACGCAGTTTGCCATGTTACTGTGCTATAGTTGGGTACATCGAGTTCAGAAACTACGCGTCTTGTTCAGTTGAACTTTTCGTGTTTCGGTTTGACGAATTCACACTTTAGTGTGTGACCGTTTGTTTATAAACATGTTGTATATGCTGTAATTGCATTGTGTTACTCAAGTCGATGATGAAGAAGTAAAGATGCAAGTGTGACAGTTAATTGAATATTAATCCGTCGAGTGCTGAAAATAATTTTTAAGGCGTCCGATTCAGTGTGGTAATGTACTCTAAGATATATAGAAAATGCCCCCATTTTTAAAGTTGAGAAGTAGCATAATCTGACGACACTAAGCTGGTACATGTGGCAGGCAGGAGTATACATCGCTAATTGCGAATCAGCATTCGGAAAATATAATTTGTATTTAAGGCTGAATCCAAGTGAGTTTTTTCGAATTTCAGTGCAATTAAACTGAAAATAACTTTCACAAACCTTAGTTTGTTCCGTACGTCAACAAAGAATATCATTAGGCATGAAGATATGTTAACAGTAACTTCGAAACTGTCAAAACATTCTGGGACATGGGACTGTCCCAAAAGTGTATTTGACACAGTTTTGAAGTTTCTGTTAAGGTTTCTTTGAAGATAATGGTATTCATTATTGACATACAAAACAAAAATTATTTTCTGTTTAACTCCTCTCGAATTTGAATAATCGACGTAAAAGTAAAAAGTCGGGAAAACCTCCTTGGATTCAGCCTTAATACAACTCTCCCGAAGATGGATGTCGGAGTGCACAAATTAAATTCCTCTCTCAAATGATCTGAGACCTTAAAAAGCAGTATGCCCGCATTTTAGAAATCGACATAGTATGTGATTTTTTTTTTTATATTATAGGCATACTGAATATGAATATAACGGAAGCTTTTATCGTAAATTAAGTATGGTGTCACCCATGTACCACAACTAATAACAGTAATCGGAAACCTTCCAAATGCTTGCTTTCGTATTAGTCCCAACTTTCACTTGTTCATTGGACAGTATCGCCTAACTCAAAGCTAAATTTCTCACGTGCAAGGTTAAAAACTTAGTTATACATGATAGAACACTTGCCCCAATAGTGTCCCCGGTGGGTGAGTGGGTGGTAACGCTCGCTGCCCTATCAAGGGATCCCGGATTCGATTCCCGGTGGGAACATAACTGGTTCGGAGCCCACGTTAAACTAAATCCGGTCCTTAGTAGCTTACCAGCTCGTTTAGGACGTTAATAACAATGTAGTCAGTACTACGTACCCTAATAGACCTCGAGGTTAGAGCGCTCGCTTTCTGTTCGCTTTTTCATGGGTTTACATCCCGCTGGGGTCCATTGCAGTTGTGGTTCGGAACCCACTTCACCAAATACTGTAGGTCCCGTCCTTAGCCCACCAACTCATTTAGGACGTTAATAACAATTCACTCGCTTTCCCTAATAGATACATACAGTGGAAAATTAGTGTTTTAAATTGACAACATTTTCGGTTTTCACAGAAATTTAGCTTTCGTGGAAGTAGTATACAGTAAAAGTAATATTTTGTGGCCTGCTTTAATGGGATACTAAAAATTGAGAGGCTCGGGGGAACAAAATGGTAAGCGGAATTTTTTCAGTACTCCTATACAGACAATTATTGTTTGACACAAACATTTTGTTTTAATAAGAAGTTGTTAAAATTTAGACACACACTGTCTCCTTCCTAATTAAGAAAACAATTCTAGTGGCGCTTACCATGTTGTTTCCCCGAGATGCTTTTTTTTTTTTTCAACTAACCTTTAAAAAACGCAAATTATAGTGGATTATAGTATTGTGAATCCGTTAAAAAAAAAAAAAAATACAAAAATACTCTTGTTGTTAAGTGCCTTTAATTTCAACGTAGTTTCTTGAACTTTAATTTACGTTCTATCAAGTTCGAATACATCTGGGACTGAGTTTAAGGACACTACGCTTAAAAATTTTCCTGAAGTGCAAGCGCAGATAAACCTTTTTCGACATCATCCTAAGATTATTATCCCATAATTCCCACAATACAGGGACAAAGGCAATTAAAAAGGAGCAGTTATCAACAAATTAACGTAAATTAATGTGAAATCTTTGTGGAGAGTGGTCTTATTTCGCGTTGGACTTGAAAACTAGTATATGTTACGAAAATTCAAAACTAGAACTGCTATATGTAATGTGAATTCATAAAACACATATTTTGAGGTACTTAAAATCTAATGCCATTTAAGAATTTCTGGTTACTGCAATGCGTGTTTTTAGGTAGCACAGAAAATTCACGACTTGCGCCCCCTCGTTTCGTTCTTCTGAGCGTATTTTAACGGCATACTGCTTGAATGAAACCGTAAAATCCGTTTATTTTTGCTGCAAGCACAGTTGCTAAACTTTGCCTTCGAAGAGTTCACCCTATAATCGCCTTGTTTCAACCAAGACATGAAAGGTGGAATCCGGTCTTTGGGTTATGTAACTAACGGAATCTTTTTGAAAATTGGCAATAGTTTCCCCTCCTTAATAATTCTTCCACAGTGGGTGGAGACTGCAGCGGTCGGGGAAACCTGGGAAAGTCAGGGAATCATGTAGGATTTCTCCGAGTTCCGTCCAATTTCTGGATATTCCTGCCCGTTGAATGGAACAGACAAGGCTGTTGCATGTGCCTGCAGGAATTTGTGTTCAAGCTACGGCGTCGGTCAACCTAATCAAAGATATTTCATAACTTGATCTTATTGTTGCGTTCGGAAGGTAAAATTAAGCTTACTTTTCGATGTTTTCCCCTTCAATTAATATGTCGAGGTCAGTCTGGAAAAATGTTTGTTTGCAAAACTGGGAAAAGTCAGGGAATTTTTCCGTTACTACTCTGGATACTGTTAAAATTACTATTACAGTTTGGAAATTCTAACATCCATATATCTGTACCAACCCAGTATTGTGTTTTAATTAAATTTAAGACAGGGTTTTATTTTCGAGTAAATACTGCAGGTGTGACAGTCAAAAAGAACACAAGCTGAGGGAGGCAAAAGGGCCGATCCATGACTTTTGTTTCACGTACACTGATACTCCTCCTTCCTCCAATTCAGTCATTTCACTCTGTATCTACCAGACAGAAGGAAACTTCATTCTCTCCTGTTTCTCACCATATAGATCAGGTCCTGCCATTGTAAGGACACGCTTTTTGCGCGACACATTTTTTTTCGTCCTTTTTGTTGTTTTTTTAGTTCGTTTCAATTGTCTTTAATAGATCCTGTGTCTTGCAAAGTGGCTCACTTAATTCACACATCAGAAATCCTAGCCAAAAGACCTGAGAGTTAGAAGCACGTTTATGTCCAGTTCTGGCCAAAACGTGATCAACGCAGCGGAATGTCTCTGGTATTGGTTTTCTGGAATACAAGGATTTGTGACTTACGCGGTTCCAGCTCTCAGGTACAGAAATAAACGCTTCAGCTCTACCTCTGTTAGTATTGCTCAACATGGATTTATGCACGTCTGTCTAGTAATCTCCTTGCACGTTGTCAAATCTATTTTAAATAACTAGGTATATTTTAATCTATGTAAAGCAATTGATTCTGTCTCCTACACTTATCTGCTGTACATACAATTTTACCAAATAGGTACTGTGGGGCAGCGGATCGACAAGTTTTCAGAAAGCACTTATCTAAAGGACACCCTTCGATTTCTTATCGCTAATTCCCTTCGGCCTAGTTGGGATATTATCTGCGTGAATTAATTTCCCACATCTAAAGAAAGCGAAGACATGAAATTTGGAGACAGTATTGTAGTGTCTTCAAATTACGGTAGCTTCCCAGAGGTGGTACGGTCACCAATTTCTAGATTGACAGGAGGAACGTGGAAAGCAGGTTGATTTTTTCTGATTGTTACAGAATTGCCGAAACTGTACAGGGTTACTATAAATGAGTCATCGGATTTCAGAGTGCTGTATTTTCACAAGTATTACATATACAATAACGATTTATACATGAAGGGGCACACACCGCTTTTCATTAATCAGTCATTAATATATGTGTATTACCTTTGAAAATAGTGGAATCCAATGAATCGTTTAAAGTAACCCTGTATAATATAGACCCGATGGTTCCCGATAACCTGAAAAAGTTAGGAAATTCAGCGTATAAGAAAGTCTGAGTGTGACGTACGGCTATTTTGCTTCTCTCAAACCTTCCTTTTGCTACAACAAACATTAAATCGAGGTCTTACAGACAGAGGGGCGTAAACGTTTGTCCTCAGTTTCTCAAAATATTTTTCTTCACTTAGTCGTACCGGGAAGGAAAGTTTGCGACCCTCTGAGTCAAGGGGAGGAAGGTTTACGCCCATCTGTTCTTAAGTCCTCGATTTTTATGTAGTAAGTCGTGCCTGAAAGGTTTTTTTTTTAATTTCCACCTTTTTTCCCAGAGCAGGACTTCCATAGATAAAATTAAAGAAATTGTTTTTGAATATATGCATTACCACGTAGCGGAAGCGAGTTCAAGAATTTCTCGACCATTCCATTAGCGGGAGTAAATTTTAGAGACCCCATCCTCGCGTTTGTTTTCATGTACCATATTGACAGTGTAGTGATAGAAAGTTTCACGAAGTCTTAAAATTACTATGTTTCGGACTTAGTGATGTAAGTGTAATAGCAGAAAATGTGTTCTTGCGAAGGAATGCTCTAAAATTTTGCATAGTAGACAGTCCGTCTGAAAGTGCTCGTTTGCGTTTTCGTATATTTTGATGTAAAGAATTCCCTTCATTTTTCGAACAATTCACCATTAGTGTAAGAAAAATCTGGAAGGTTACCAAAGCCTATCGCATTTTAGAAGTTTAATTTGAAATTTCACTTTAAAGGTTACACTACTGTAATATATTTTGCATGTGAATGAACATTTCTAAAGAGGCTGTGGGCAGTGAACAATTTTGTGGAAGTTCAATGTTTTGCTTGATCAGATGAATTAGAGTAAATCTTAAATTAGAGTAATTTTTAAATCTTAGTCACTGTAACACACAAGGTACCAGTTATCAAGTACCATCCAACATAAATGGGGATGTCTTGTTTAATTTCGATGATAGATTTTATCTTTGCCGAACTTTTGGTTATTTCACTCAAGGTTTTTTCTGTATTTGTACTTGATTGTTCTGATCTGCTAAAGTTTTCAAAGCAATATGGGACTCCATGCAGTTGTCAGCCGTACGAACTTTCCATCCGTTAACTTTTCCCCAGCTTTATACATGCCTCATGGGACGTCAGATGTGTTAACTATATGACATAAAAATTTGAGTAGTAACCTGAAAAAGAGATTTCTTTCTGGCGAAATGTGTGGGAACCCAGGAACCTTACTATCATCTATTTCCCAGACTGCAGCAGCTCATGGCAGTATGCTCTGGCCACTGATGATTCGTATTGTACTTCAGATGAGCATACTGTAAACTCAACAATTCCAATTATTGAAAGAGAATTGTAAAATATAGAGAAATAGTCTAATTCATGACGCTACATTGCAGCAGAGTAATATTGATCGCTGCAGTACCTTGTGTGATGACTGATGTTTAGCCCTTCCTCCCAGAAATAGCCTACACGATTTCTGTAAAGATAACATATTTATTGTATCTATTGAAGTTGAGACAAAGATCTTTGCGTAATCATTGATTTCAGTAAACAATTTATGCACCTGAGCCTTTGCGTGCATAAGGAAATACGTAACCTATCCTCTTTAGCTGCTGCTTACTAAACCTCGATCTCAACTGCTCCTCATCTGGTTGATCAGTTCCATACACTTCTTTAGATGAAATTCTGCTCTGGACTATGTTTTATGCTACAGAATACCTGCCACTCACAGCGTAAGTAAACAAGTCCTTTCAAGTAACCTAAACCTTCATCCACAGGGAGTGCGAAGAAAACTAGCCGATTTGATATTTTCGAATAAATTAGCTCATGGAACTCTTGCCTGAACTTCATTTTTACATCCCAAATTCTTATCCAGTGCTCACTCTTCCAAAGAACATGCGTCTGTTTGGTAAAGAAGCTACATTTAAATTAAATGTAAGACTGTATCTGTTTCCTTTAACCCCTGCTCAATTTTATGGTATTGGAATGTCACTTTTATTTAGAACTTTTTATTCAATCGGGTGCGACATTTCCCACCATTCCAAACATATGATGAGGCTACTAGTAACCTCAAGATTGTGTGCAGACACTTTTGGGACAGAATGTCCCAAAAGTGTCTGTACACAATCCTGAAGTTATTACTAACGTTTCCTTAAAGCTAATTGAATTCATTATTGAAGCATGCCGTGAACCTTGGTCTGTGAAAGTTATATTTTGTTTACCTGCACTGAATTTTCAATAATTGACGTCAAACGAAACAGGCGGGAAACCCACTTGGATTGAGCCTTAAATTGTAATAGTTTTACGATGAGGTACGGTTATGCCAATCAGTCGTTCATGCGTCTCTACAGAAAAGCAGCGGATGCGAATCACCTTTGATTGCAGGATGTAGATAAAACAGTTGAAAGTTTTGTGGATCTATTAAATTGCATTTTCTTTTCTTCCAGGACATAGCTGCATATATCAAGAAAGAATTCGATAAGAAGTACAACCCCACCTGGCATTGCATCGTAGGACGAAATTTTGGTAGCTACGTGACCCATGAAACCAGGCATTTCATCTACTTCTATCTGGGCCAGGTGGCAATTCTTCTTTTTAAGAGCGGTTAAATGTTCCGTCCCTGTGCCAGGATCTTTCTGCCATGCACGTGAGATGGGGGGACTTGGGGAAAGTGTTTGATGTGTGGGTGACATAAGGGGAATAAAGAAAAAAAATTGAAAAGTTTTATTCATCACTTATCCCACTGGACTGATGTTTATATAAATATATATAAATAAAATTGAGGACATCTCACAGTTTATTTTGAAAGTTCGGTTATTGGTGCGTAATGCAATAGTTTTGCTTCAAGTTGTGCGGCACGGCAAATCCTTCCATATTCAAAATCATGGCAAAAAAAAAGAAAAAAAAAACTACTCCACAATACTCATAAAAAAAAAATAAGGCCTCTTCTTTTCCTTAGATCTGAAAGTGAAATCAAACACATCCCTAGAAGAAAATATCCCCCTTGAATGACGCAGTATTGACGAAATGTTCGAACCTTGTATATTTTCCATGTATGTGTGTGTGAATGTTCATTTTTTTTTCTTTTCCTTGTTAAAGAGTTTAAAAATAGAAGTGGGGAAAGATTTTGATGAGGTTGTTCCTACAGGATGATTTAAAAAAAAAAAAAAAAAAGAAAGAAAAAAAAATGAAAAAAAAAAAAGTGGACAAAGGTTTTTGAGCTGGGTGAGTGTTCAATTTCAAAGCAAGATGTGTTCAATCAAGGAAGACAAGCTTCCTGAGATGTCTGTAGTGCGTGAATGAAATTACTCACTGATCATTTAGCTTCATTTTTCCTTGTTTTTTTTTTTCTTTCCAGTGTTGTGTGCACAAGGGAAAGTTCGTTTTGTTAGAAAATTAGCAGAAAATGATGTTTTGTTACTTAAAAAAAAAAGTTCATTATGCTTTTGTGTCTTATGTGGAAGCTTTAATGTGACAATAAATTTCAGTTGACGTAACATTTAGTATTTCGTTTTCTAATTATTTTTTTAAAATATATTTTTTTTTTTGAATTTATGAAGTGTGATAGTGCATCAGTATAACTATATAATGTAGCATACGATACTTGTTCGTGCAAACTGTCAAATCTTCTATTTATAGCTATGACTGCCTACTTAATATTTTGTATAGCATTCATATAAAAAAAAAAGAAACAAAAACTTGTGTATATCAGGCCAGTGAGAATTTTTCTGTTGTAGCAAACCTTCTGCTTCTTTATACAGCAAATATATATATATAGAATTATTTCATTTGCATTTGAACTTTTGCTGCCGAAATTCGTTTATTATTTTCCTAAATAGATCAAGCACAACTTATATAGCTTAATCAAGAACTTAAATTTTCTTTTTGGTATGATGCTGTAGCTATTGCTGCTGCTGCTTTTACAACTACTATCATGCTCGTCTTTTAGTGCTATGAATCTTTCATCTAAAAGAAATAAAAAAGTTATATGTTGTGATAATCCAAACATTACTTCATGTAAGTTGTCTTGATTTTTTTTTTTTTTTTTTTTTTTTTTCCTAAATGGGTATGGTATTAATTGTTTTAATATTCCTTATGTGGAGTAGTGGTTTCCAGCCAGTGATTGAACGTTATTAATAAGCACAAAGTTATTTTTTCTTTTGTTATACAACAGCGTACCAGATAGACTAGTTTTGTGCAGTTCGATTTTAATTTACTGCAAGGTTGTTTTTTTTTTCTCTGTATGTGATGTGATTTTTTTTTTAATATATATATAGTTGTAAATACACCCCGTGTTTTTCGCATCACTGGTGTATAGAAAACACTGACGGGGAAGGATGTTTGTATCATTGTTCAAAAGATTTACACAATCCAAAAACTAACACCGAACATTCTAACTGATCGTGATTTAAAAAGAAATTGTAACCATTGAATACATAATTATGGTTTTCAGGCAGCTTTGGCTCAGGCCATTATTTTGCATATGAGCAGCGTGATAATTATTTAACTAATCGGGGGAGCCTGAATTTGGGATTCGTTCGTACAAGCTGCACTAACTGAACTAGTGAATTTATTTATGGTCTGGCATTTTTTGGCTCAGGCCAAGTTGAACTGTAGTGTACACTTGCGTTTAGGTGCTGGTGCAAATAGTGAAACCTCGTCCACTTCGAAGTCCATATGACACCAGCCGTAATCGAACTGGGAGACCCGACGCACCAAAGTTGAGCAGTGTACAATCGACCCATCGCGCTCTCTGCCCATGAGTGGAATCACTCACCACAGGAAGTCATTAGTGTAGAAGAAAAAAGAAATCCTGACCCACGCATTTTCGACATTTTATGTCCTTGACTGAAATAGATTAAGTTTTATTTTATTTTTTCTTTACGCGATCAAACATACAAGGGTTTCCTGAGACAAATCCCTCCTTCCTTTCGTAAGTGAGTGCAGCTGAGGACAGACAATTGCCATATCGCGTTCTGAGTATATGGGTCAGAGATTACAGGTGGCACCACGTGCTAGAAGAAAGAAACTTAGCACACTTCTCCATTTCTGTCTGCGCTAAAACTAATGCGTTTTTGTACAGAGCACGTGAATTTGAATTCATCCGCTAGGTAGCTCTGGCATAGATCTCAGAATATGACTTCTAAGCCAGTTACCTAGCGGATGAATTCAAATTCACGTGCTGTGAATAAAAACCAATTAGTTTTAGCGCAGCCTGAAATGGGGAAGCATGATAAGTCCATCTACTATTGAGGTCTATGCTTACACATCGGGAGATGACGAGGTTTGTACGAATTTAGACTGACATCACATCTGTATTAACTTACATTTGAGTGCAGTGAATGTGATTCTCCCGAACGAATCCGTAGTATGCATAACTCAGTTTAGGCTTTTTAATTGCTTATTCAGAGGTCCTCATAAAGCCGAATTCGATGGATGGTAGACTACGGAAATACTATCATAATTGCAATTTAAAGAAGGATGCGTTGTGAATAGTTAATCCATTGAATTATTAACGTCCTAAATTAGTTTGTTCAGTGTACGCCCACTGCTGCTTCAGCCAATTGGGGGTACTGTTTCAATAATACTATACCAAGATATGGAGTTTTCCTGGTTAAAGACCTTCGACTTTAATGACTTTCCTTCGGAGGTTGGCTGATTTTTAGTTTGAACTGAAAATGATTTAGTTGGAAACGGAAGTGAATCAAATTGGCTACTCGAACTAATTCTAAGCCACTCCCAAGGCTTTCCTAGTAAATATATTCTGAATGGTTGAGTTATTGGATTGTGTAAAGAACGTTTAAACCATTGAGCTTGTTTTATGGAGTACTTTTTATGTATTTTCAAGTTAAAAACTGCCCATTCTCAGGTGTAAGGAGATCCTGAAAATTCCAAAATCTGTAAATAGTAATCATGTTTCTATAGTTGGGTTGGGAACCACTTTATTTTTCTTTTGTTCACATGTAGTTAATGTTCTCTTGCAAAAAGAAGTAAGTAAATATTAGTGCCATATGTATTTAGCTGTCGTAGAAAATGTAGAGGCTACTTACATCATACTGTCTTGTATGACCCTCTTTTTCACTTTTTTTTTTTTCTGAAAGAAAAAAATACAACTGCATTATAATGTTTCGGTATTACTAAATCGGTTATTTATCCCTGTTAACAAAAACTTTTCCTTTATATAGATCGGCAGTTGAAACGTTGTGTCTGCTCATATTGTTATTGTACAGTAGAGGCAAAAAAAAATGTTTCATTTAAAAGGAAAAAAACAAAACTGAAATGTCTTATTGTAATAATGTATAATTACAATAAACACTTAAACTTGTACATTATAAACACTCTCTTAGTATCAAAAGCACCTTTTTTAAATTATTAACTAATAACAGTTTGGAAGTACTCCTGTACTTAAAATATCTTTTCAAAGCTTGAATCCAGAGTGTATAGCAACGACACCACAGGAAAGGTTTTCGTATGATACGCATTTGAAGCCTTGTTCTTGAATCATCATTAAGAATTCATCCTGAAAAGAGAATAAAAGGCGACCTGTTAAACAGACGGTTATTGGCAAAAATGTTAGTGATTGTATATTTAGTTGGCCTGTGTTAAAGCCTTGTTAATTTGACACAACACGTACCCAAGTGACACCAGTACTACAGAAGACTAACAATATAAGGTTATTATATAGTTCAAATTTTCACATACTGTACAATCATACAGCTTTTGGATGGTTGGTCACATCCAGGATTCATCTCTATTGTTTTGCATCTCGTTAAGTCGAGAGAGCCACCGGTTGGTGGCAAGGTCTGCTTGCTAGTTTCCTGTGAGCATAGTCACGAGTTTGACCCGTGGTGCGGTCTTAATGAACGGAGTTCGTAAAGTCCTTTAAGACAATAATAATTGGACTAGGAACGTAGTTCTCACTTTCCTAAAAGTTTCTCTCTTTACGGAAATAAACACTTAGCGGAGATAAACATTTGACAACTCCCTCCACTAAAAACGTTAGAGGATAGTGCTAAAAACTTTAATGTTCATTTTTCGGATATGTTTTTAATAATGTTACCCTCTAGGACTATTACTAACGAACTTGGTCAACAAAGGGAGCTCAATGTGGAAATACGTAAACGACAATATCAAGGTAGGAAAGCAGCATCTGTGTGTTTTCATATTTTTGAAGATACTAGACAAATGACAAGCAATAATGAAATTTTGGAAAGACTCTTAATATTTGAGAATGTGTATCGAATTATTTTGATATTTATTTTAGCTGAGAAACTAGAATACCCGTAATTGACGACGCCTACGCCATTATGGGCATTCTAATTTTTCAGCTGAAACAAATGTCAAAATCTCCGGTAGTGTATTTGATATATATTCACAAGTATTATTGGGGCGGGACCTCTTTACAAAATTTTATTATTACTTGTCTTTTAAAATATGAAAGCTCTCACACAGACGCAGCGTAGGTACTCAGGTCTCTTAATGTAGCACAAATAACACTTTAGGGCAGACCCTTGTCACACGAATGAATGTACAGTTAGAAAGAAAACTGAAATCAAATTTGTCTCTTCCCTTGCTTTCGTTTAGGCTGTTACAAAGAAAGATTTTAGGCAACTTTAGCACAGGCTGGATGAATGATGGGAGAATTGGTAGAATTAAGAAAGTAGGAGGAAACTAGAAAAAACTCACACATGATTGTCCACCACAAAAGAACGTTTTATGTATTTAATTGTCCGCTAAAACAAAATGAAATTTCTCGATAAGGCATGTTCAGTGTAAAGGAAACCGTTGAAAGCAGTTTAATATTTATTTTGAACATGTCTTATTGGCGAAAGCTTGCTATCAGGGCTGCGGAGTCTGTACACAAGAGCACAGACTCCTGAATTTTTAATAGCACCGACTCACTCATAAAAATTGCATTACGTATTTCTACATTAATTGGACGCAACACATTTCATCACTGGCAAAGAGAAACATCAGACTATTTTTAGAACCTTGCTAAGAAGATATTAAGCTGGTTATTTGAAATCTCATATTTTTTTTTTACTTTGAGAATAGAGGAAGATATAACTGAACATAGCACCTCGTGCCTAGGAATAGTTTAATAATCGACGCACAATTACTATACTATACTATTAACTGCGTCACATACTCTTTTCTCTCATTATTACATTTACGGCAATACTTTAAGAAACTTATTTCTAGTCCAGAAAGACACATTACACGATCCCCTTCCCATTGAAGAAAATCAAATGAGATTCAAGATGGCGGCCATGAAGAATATACCCTCCACAACGAAGCTCCTTCCACCCAGTACCTATTACTGTGTACTTGCTTTCCATCCCTTTCAGTAATTTAAAAAAATAATGCTATTTGAACACTTTTATATCACTCTCCACAGAGAAGAATCTGACTATTGTATCAAGAATTGGTGTTCAACCACTGGCACCTAATATTTTACACACTCAGATTTTTATGCTGACTAAATATGCATCTCTTCTAGATCTGACAAGTAAAGTACCCGAAGTGAGGACTCGAGTTGCTCATCAAGTGATACCTTAAATTGAAGCTAGTGACGAGTATAGTACACCTGTGAAATCCTAGCTGCAGAGCTAAAGAAATAAAAAGGTTATGGCGGGTCAAAGTTCAAAGAGAAAGCGAATTTAGCTTGTGATGTCCACAAACGTGATTTAAAAGTTTTATTCTGTATTCTGGAATAGCCTGCCTGCCGATCGTGATAGTCTTGCTTTTGCTGGATTCATGGAGTGCAAATAAGGATGATAACGTATCAAATGAATTATGCCCTAATCACATAACATTATTCAAACGTTTAATTCCTGGTGGTTGCACTGGTTTCATCCAACCACTTGATGTTTACTTCTTCCGTACATATAAATCATTTATCAGGTTCATTACTGACACAGTTATTGCTTCCTCGGAAATTAATCTCTGGCATCGGGATAACATTTTAATGCAGTCCTTCACTCTCTTCCAATTCAGCGCCTCACGATTTCGCAACATGATCAGGTTTGCGTTTTACAAAAGCGGCTACTTGGATGAGGAGCTCGGGCCCTGGATTTCTCCATTGGTTATTGTTTTGATTCTAATATACGCGACGAGTGTTACAAGACCTCATGTGAGAACATCTCTTTTGTCAAGTGTGCTCATTGTGAGCAAAGTATCTGCTTATCACACGCCTTCATTGACGACGTACATATTGATTGTATCAATATGTAGTACTTTGCACGTGCCTCTTTCCTTCACATGAATCGCATTTCAATTCAAAACCATGTCCTTCTGACTTTTGTTCTGCCTTTCGTTGTAACTTGTTTCAATACAATTCGCTTTCTCTTTGAACTTTGACCCGCCATAACCTTGTTATTACTGGAGCTCTGCAGCTAGGATTTCACATGTGTACTATACTCGTCACTAGCTTCAATTTAAGGTATCACTTGATGAGCAACTAGAGTCCTCACTTCGGGTACTTTACTTGAGTGTCCACTTGAAATAGTGTTATACAGCATGTGGTAGCCATTTTACACTAAAAAATAAGAAAAAAAAAAAACTCTAGTATGAACAAAAATAAATATAGTAGATATAAGAAAAAATAGATATACTAATTTTAAGGTAACTCCCGTCGTAAGTCAGTTTAGTTGAAGGTATGATTTTTTATTTTTTTTTTTTTTTTTTGCACAGATTTCTTTAAATTCTTCTGGTTTTTGAGAGGGTTTAATATATAACCTAAATGATGGAAAAATGGGTTTAATCGTTACAGTATCTTTGAAATTGCATTTTTATTATCCACTATAGGAGAACCACCAACCGCTACAGGTATGAAACCCTTGCGAGGGGTCATCTTCATACATGGATGCACATGCTTTTGAACAACGATTTTCTCAGAACACAAAAGATAATTCCTTCCTCTAATACCACTAAAGCTTTATCCTTCCTCTAATACCACTAAAGCTTTATCCTATGTTCAATCGTAATTTTTAACGAATCATATTACATTTTCCATTTACTAGGAGTCTTTGAGTCTGAAGATTTTTGACGACTCAGAATCCACAGCCCTGCTTGCTACCTTGTGCTTTGAATGATTCTACATATCGTCGCCTTAGTTGCAAAATGTGAATTTTACAGAAGGAAGGAACCGCGGCAAATTTGAATTGAAGCTCGGCATAACTTGTCGGTATTACGCGTCAAACTACTACTTCGGAAGTAGATGTACTTGACCGAATGTGAGTCTTAAACACGCAGAAAAGTAATTTTCGCCTAAAGTGGCTGTTGGGCGGTGTACAACTGAAAAGTCAAATTGAGAAGACTGCAATTGGAAAGTTAGTTTACTTAGCGGAACTACCAACATCTAATTGTAACTTGTATTAATAAAACATAATTAATAAATTACTATTTTTTTCTCATGTTGCTTCGTAGAACAAACATTTACTGTAATTCATTACGTACATTTCATTAATTGTAATGAATATACAAATTCATTGCTCGACAAGAATTTCGTGTAAATTTATATCAATTAAAAATTTACTTAGGTGTTAGTAAGTTATACTCCGATATGTACGGAAATTACGTTTTGCAGTTCTTTTAGCTGCGTATTGATGAGAGAACACACTATTTCGACACAGAAAATAAATAAATAAAAGCATAGAAATGAGTGTTCAGAAGAAATAATGTAGAAAATTACAAGAAAATGCAAATAAGTGATTATATTTTTACCCTGACCTCTAGCTAAAGCAATACTGAAGTGATCGATGCCATTAATAAAATGAAGCACCGACGTGTAGGTGACAGTTATAAACTTCGATTGTTTAATTCAATTTGAACAATTTTTCTTTTTTTTTTAATTCTGCTTAAAAATTTGGTCCGTATTGGATTAGAATGGCAATGGACGATCGAAGTTAAATATTTCATCTGGTATCTTATTTTTCGATTCTAGCAATCACTCCAGTATGGTTACGTAGAGCTCCATGGATTCTTTCACTGTTCAGAGTTGCCAGTTTCTATAGTTGGAATGATAGTTCCGAGAGGGAACGGGGGGGGGGGGGGGGTTCTGTCATAGTCGAAGACTGGTGGCAACATTTAAAGGTAATCCAAAAATGAATCGTCACTTTGAATAAAAAATTGTATTGAGGTCAAATATGGGCAAATTTAGACCAATATTTGAGTAAGTTATTGTTCATTTAGTATTGTGTTGCAAATATCTCTGGTTTCCTGTAAGCATATTTCCATCCCTTCACTGAAAATGTGCTTATTGGAAAGTAGCTGTTACAGCACAATCTCACTCAGCACCGTCGTTCTAACCATGTTAATTGTCAACTCTGAATAGTTGAAGAAAATTTAAATTGTTTTGATGCCGTCTTTACCTTTGTAGACTCCTTCTATACTTTGTTTCTATTTAACATTTCTGTGCAGTCTGTTGTTTCATAACTATGCAGTTGAAAGGCCTTTTTAAAGGCACAGAGAGTCTACAAGTTACAAACATGTAAGTAAATTTAATAAATTCCAGGTTCGTAGTAGTAAATTTAAGATTGGATGGATGCTTTTACACTAAAATTTTCAAGATAAAATATAAAAAGTGTAACTAGAGGTCCTAAGAAGCTTCTAATTAGGTGACCAAAGTAGCTTGTTTCTGAATTTACGGTCTTTGGGCAACTCTGGCACAGCCCTATAGATGATGAAAGAATTGGAATCAAGCTGGAGAAGCGACGCACACGGTATTTGTCTACCACAAGGCACGAACCGGGATCAAACCAAGGACGCTACGCACCAGAAGTGAGCCTTCTACCACAAAGTCACCGCGGACCAACACAGCTTAAGTTAGGTTCTTTGAATACGCTTGGCAACGACCTCATTCCATTTATTTTCCTCAGGCACATGTCGGGATGATACCTTCACAACAGGCCCTGGCCAACACCTTACCGCATCCTTTCTCTATCCCGGCCTGAGCCTTAAGTGCTTGAAGACCATAAACAACATTCAAGCGAAATCTTGACTCAAATTTTACTACTGTGAGTTTTCCTAAGATTTGCCGTAACACTATTGTAATACTACACATGCTATATTTTGTACTCGTTAAGATCACAACGTGCATTTTAACTGCGATTACTAAACCAAAAACTGATTTATACAATTATCCTGATTTTTGGCTTGAAACAAACTGATTTAATGAGGACTATTGACCATGCTTTTGACTAACTAGTAAGTAGACTTCTGATGTTACAAGCTGCAAAGACCTGATAAGGAGTCCTTAACTGAAGCAAACATACCTGAAAGAGACTTAACCTTGAATAAGGTGACTGATTAGGTCTGAAAAAACTTCCAATCACTACAAAAATTGTGATCGCAGTTGGAATGTATCCGATAATTACAGACAAACGTTGAAGACTCGCGACATTCCCTGACTACATGAATTAATAAGAGGTACGAAGGCACGTCGAGAACTTACAAAGAACAAAAGTTATTTTAACAATTTCTTTATTACTTTAAATGTACATACCCTGACTTTATTTATTTTTTTCACATAGGCACCCATCGCATTCACACACTTATTGTAACAGGGGACAAGTTTCTGTATGCCTTTGCCATACATAGGTGGCATCCAAGGTGTAGTGCGAACTGCGAACGCATATTGTGAATGCTGAACAAATTGAGAAGAGGCCTCTTGTCTGCCGTAGACACACAACAGCCGCTTACAGAAGTTTCGATGGGAGGTTTGGAGTTTTAGATTTTATTTACGACCTTTAGGTATCCAAAGGCTCAGGCCGGGATGGAGGAGGGGGAGAGGATTCGGGAATGTGTCGGCCAGGGCCTATGCTGAAGGTGCCATTTCGGCATTTGCCTTGTGTGACAGGAAAAAAAAAAAAACCTCAGTCAGGATGGTCGGCCGCTGGGATCGAATCTACAACCTCCCGAAAGCTACGCCAACGCTCTACCACTGAGCTACGCGGCTCGGTATGGAAGGTTTGGAATCACAAGGCGTACAGTCTCGATCTTCCTACTAGCGATTACCATAAGGTCGTAAGATTCGTCCCCGATTTTCGGGGGGACACCCTGAAATAGCACTTTCAGCTTTGCTGGTTTTGTCCCAGTTCTTTTTTTTTAAAAAAAAGTAAAATTTACAATAATACCTCAACTTACAACAAATAATAATGCCCCTGTGGCAAGAATATTTTCTCGCATGAACTACATATGGGCGGAGGAAAAGGCGCAAATGAGTTGAGTTCCTCAGTCAATATTAGTTATGCAAACACACTTTAAGGATAATCTAAAGCAACGATCTCCAGCAAAAGATGGCAGCACTATCTCCATATATGTCTAATGTATTTTTATCGTTGCACGAAATTTCCTTGCTGCTCCTACAAATTCAAGCCTAGAATGTTCAAACTTTCAGGAGAAAAAAAAGTTCCTAACCAATTCAAGAGCATGATCGATGCCGATTTTTAATTTTCTTTTGTTCATTGTTGAAAGAGCTTAATTGTTATAGGTTTTGATATTCACAACAACAATGAAGGAAAACGAAAATTAAAAAACGTCATCGATCATGCACTTGAATTGGTTATGAACTTTCTTGCCTGAAGGTTCGAACTCTCTAGGCTTGAATTTGTAGGAGCAGCAATGAAATTTTGTGTAACAGTGAAAATACATTAGACATATATGGAGATAGTGCTGCCATCTTTTGCTGGAGATCGTTGCTTTACATTAACCTTAAAACTGCTACTACTTTCTGGATGTGACTCGAACATGTAGTGCATGTTTCACAAACATGTTAAAGAATATGAAACAATGTTAGATCGACACATTTGGTGTTAACTACAGAATAATTGCAGGCAAATATACGATAAAATAAACAGACGCAGGATTTGCGGAGAAGGCTGTTGCGGTATAGCACATTAAAGTTTCTTCATCCTGGAAAGAACAAGATCTCGAGATCGCTGTCCATTATATTTCATAGTAATTTGTACGCTCTAGTGCGCTATGCGCTTACATTTTTGATAGTGATCTTAGTTTTTGAAATATTTTTAAAAACGTTAAACTGTAGGGGTTGGAGCGAGGAGGGCTCTTAAACGGAGTTTCTCTCGATAAGCTTTTTTTAATTTATGTCCAAACTAAAAGTATAATAACCAGAAACATCCCTTGGTTCTTGGAAGCAGATGTAAAAATATGCCCCTTGTGTATCTGCTGACGAAATATTAACCTGGCCTGTATATGCAATGCAAGGTGGAATAAAAGGAGTGAACCACTGAAAGAATATAGTTTTCGCCAGTATGTGATCACAGACGTCATCTCATACTCACAAGGCGATTGGTCAGTGTTAAATAAAGAATCGACTTTCTACAGCAGGGTTGTGTCCTCACACTTTCTTTGTCCTTTCCCAATTAATGTAGCCTCGTGTTCTATCTCTTAATAAGAAACAAATGTCGTTATGTGAGTTTCTTCTTTGAATATAACTAATGGCTTACGAAATCTGTGCAAGTTCAAATGTTCGCCAGTGTATTCTATTCTGAGCAAGATGAAGCCAGTTTCCATCACAAACACTTACCTCTCGGAAATCTCTTTTAATATTGCCCCCTCCACCCAACGACGTTTCGATCTCTTCCACGATGGAATATAATCTTCGTTCCTCCTCCATTTGGACTGGCTTGCTTTTTTTAGCCGACGTGATTTCATTATTCCTACAACATTGAATCATAAAGTCCTGTGTTCAGTAGTTCTTTTATACGTGTAGATCTTCTTTAATTAGCAGCTTTGATCAATATCAAAAGCGTATTTTCGCGTGATCTTTCTCATTAGCTATTATCCATAATTAAGGTTAAATTAGTCACTGATCAATTCATCAAAACAGCTCGGAGCTCGTGTACGCATTTTAACCTTGTATTGCAGAATTACCTCGCACAATAAATAAAATATGCTTAGTGGTTTCGTTATTTTAATAGTTTCATATGCTCAAAGCTGTATCATAAACCAATCGACACGACCATACGGGCAGGAAAAAAAATAAAAAAAATACAAATACTGTTGCTTGATGCCTACACTGAGAAAATAATAGCCGTAATTAACGATAAAGAGAAACTAGATTGGTGAAATATTTTTAAAATGCGCTCTGTAATGAACTGGGTTCTACGTACGTAATGGTAATCACAGAAGGATGGGTCGATTTCTTTCTTTCTTTGTTTTCAGATATTGGGGTTCGAGTTGTCAACAAAAGTTGTGCATGAGTACCAAATATGGCTATCCTAAAATAATTTACCCTGGACCCCTAAAGGGCCCAATTGTTGTTGTTTTTTTTTTGTTTTTGTTTTTTTTTTTTGCAAAACAAGTAATAAAAATATGATACCAGTTTCTACATTTTGGGATTCGAATAGTTATGAAAAGTTGTGCATTGGTACGAAATTTAGCCATGTCAAATTTGGCCGTTTTTCAATCTAAAATTTTCGGGGACTCCGGGGCCTGGCTAGATATTTTTTGATCCGGTTTTGTTTCGGCGAACAAACATAACATTCTACAACTTTTGCAAGCTAGTCAAATTATTTTTTTAAAAAAAATTGGCCGTTTTGGGGACCCCGAAAAAAAAATTGTTAGAAAGTTGTGTTTGAGTACCGTGCAAAAGTTATAGAATGATGTGTTATGTTTGTTCGCCCCAAACACAGCCGGATCAAAAAAACATTTACCGGGGGCCAGAGAAAATGTTAATTTTGAAGAAGGCTCAAAATTAACGTTTCCTCTGGCCCCCGGGACCCGGTAGATGTTTTTTGATCCGGCTGTGTTTGGGGCGAACAAACATAGCGTGCAAAACTTGTAGAATGTTATGTTATGTTAGCCGAAACAAAGCCGGATCAAAAAATATCTAGCCGGAGCCCGCGAAAAGTTTAGCTTCAAAACGGTCAAAAACGTTTCACGGCCAAAACCGGCTATATTTGACATGACAAAATTTCGTACCAATGCACAAATTTTCATAACTACTCGAACCCCAAAATGTAGAAACTGGTATCATATTTTTATTACTTGTTTTGCACAAAACAATTGGGCCCTTTAGGGGTCCTGGGGCCCGGTTAAATATTGTTTTAGGACGGCCATATATGGCACCAATGCACACCTTTTGATGACAATTCGAACCCCAATATCTGAAGAAAAAAAAACGGCCCACCATAATCCACAGGCTCATCTAGTCTGGTTTTATTGTTGTTTATGCACATGGCTGAGGTCGCGTGTGTTTGAAGTGACAAGACACTTGAAAAACTCCGGCAATTCCTTATTCAGCGTGCCGTTGTTTATCGTCGCCAACAGATGGATCTTTCTCTCTAAAGAGATTTTTTAAAAGACCTTTCTATCTGTTTCAACTTTTTTTCTTCAAACAATTCTATATTACAAAATATATAAAAAAAATGCTTGTTCAGCTGCACGGTACGACTTCGGCTATCATTTAGAAATCCATGACGGCTCCTTCCACCAATGAACAAACTACCGTAAATAGTAAAACAGGTTCCATATGTCCTGCACTTTTGATATACACGGATCTTGTGATCACAGCTTTTTAAATGAATCGATATAAATCGGAACTGTCACTGGAGTAGTCACCGACAGTTACACACTTCAGATGATAAGTTGGTAACCATGAAAATCAAAATGACTGATTTTGGTGTCGTTCAAGTCGTCTCATATATTCCCAACTACGTGGCATAGGTCATGGAGGGCTTAGATTTTTAGTTTGTGATATCGCTGCGGACACACAAACATAAGCGCTGTATACCATCACGATATTCAGCCATTTTCTATCCACTGCTGGATGATGGACTCCGCCAGATTTCTGGGTCAGCTGCTGTTTTCACCTGTCCACCTTCTAGTCTTCAAAGTCGTTTCTTTCCTTTGGAAAGTCAATGTAAAACATTTGTCGTCGATATTCCATCTACTTGTCACCTATGAGATGGGCCCATCTTCACTTCATCTTCTTCGCAGCCTTGATTATAAGTTCTACCTTTGTTTGAAGCCGAATCCATTCTTGTTCCTATCCATTTTAGTTATTCCTAGCATCCATCTCTCCATCCCTTATCGTGTAACTTTTAATTTTTTGAGTCGTTTCCGCATTCGATGTCCACATTTCACTGTCATAAATAGTTACAGGTAAGGGATAGTGATTTAACACTTTACGCTTGAGGCCCCTTGATGATAACTTGCTTTTCAAAACACGTTTGATTTTTTCAAAAAGTGATCCTCATCTTCTATTTATTTTATCAGTTATCTTGGCATTCCATGTTTTCAGCTGCCCTAGGTCGACATACACTGGGCACTCTTCAACTAAGCGAATCTTTATTTCTCGCTTTTCAGCACGTTAGTACTTGTGCTCTTGAAACAAACACAGTTATATCATGAGCGAATTGTAGGTGTTTAAGCTACTTGCCTATAATTTTTAAACAAACTTCATGCTTGTTTAATTTATTTCAATACTTCCTCCAGAACTGAAGGGGAAAAAAAAACTTTTTTTAGATAGATTGAATCTTCATGCCTTATCCCTGTTCCAATTTTAAAAATTTTTAATGGAGTCTACTGATAAACGTGATATCTGAATATGGTGTGTAGCAATTTGAAGTATGCACCTTGGATGGTTTGATGTTCAAGTGCTGCCAAAGAGAGTGAATCGAAAGCTTTCTTAAATGTACTAATCCTAGATATTAAAAAGTTCATATTCATTTGTTCTTTTCATAACGTTGTTGTACAGCGTCTTACGCTTTCCAACTGGAAATTAATTTTCCAATTAACTAAGAATTGATAATAATAATGATAAACTGAAGCTAGTATTTTGCTTGTATTATTTAAACAGCAACCGAATTCTTTTTTTCGAAGGAACGAACACTTTTTTTTAATCCTCGTTCGGATCTTTTCGTATCCTCTGAGGCGGGAAATGAAGATTATATAAGGCGTGTTTGCTCGCCACTCTTTCTCTATAGCTCTCGATTATAGTATACGGACTTCACATACGTCGCCTGCTGGTCGTCCTGATGTAGAGGGCGAGTGCCGAGTGGATAGTGGTCAAGTCCGAGAAATCAGAACCTGTGTAGTTGCAGTTTCAGGTAAATATGTGGCCGGCGTGAGCGAGCTTGAAATGTTACATCTTAAATTCATACTCTTTGTTTTGGGACCTTGATAAAGCTTTTTATTCCGTCCAAACTAGCCTTTATGGCGTTTAGGAAATTCCGAGGGAAACGGCAGTTCTGTTTTGTTGAGGTTTCGATAAGTTGCCAGATGACATCGCTCGAAGAGCACACCGGACGGAAGTGGGTGGTAGCTATTGTCGTGGGTGCTCTTACAACATTTATTCCCCATTCCAGCACGAAAGTGAATGGAAATTGCTCTCAATGTAAGAGGAGTAAAATATATTTATGTCTTGCCTGACGCATGACCTCTCTATATATTTCAACTGCATATTACATTGTTTGCCCAAGTTACTTGTCACGGTAACCTCTGTGCAGACTTTGGCGGCAAAGGATAGCAAAGATCGAATTTGTAGTTTTCTTGATTGGCAACTGTTTTTGTGTGTGTGGAGAACGACTTTTGAATAATGTTGATGTGTTGTTTTATTCTCTGGGAAGTCAGTTACATTTTTTCAGCACCCGGTATTTTGATATCTGGAGGTATGTTAATTTGAGTTGTTGTTTTGATTTCAGTAGCTCATACACAGTAATCATTACGTTATCCTCTGTATGGGTGAAATGTGGCGGTGTCGTGGACCTCTCGTCCACTCCATTGTAGTGTTGTTTGATTTTATTTGCTTCCATTGTTGTATTTGAACAGCTTATACAAGATGTTCGTTACGACACCCTCTGTATGAGTGAATTGGCGGGTCGAGGACCTCTCGTCCACTCCATTTTGTTGTGATGTATACATCTATTTAGTTAGTCTTGATTGTGTCTTTTAATACTGCCCGTCGTGACGTTTGTAAATAAAGTTTTGTAGTTGTACTCGTAAGTCTGAAGCTCGGGTTGTCTTGGTTTGTAACGGTCACTGAAGGTATGGATTTGAAACAAGAGGGCTCTACAGCCCTCGGAGGGGCAGGATACTTTCAGAGTATCTCGATTTGTGATAATCTTTGAACTCAAGTTGTTTTATGTCTTAACGAGAGCTGCTGATTCTGAGACATTCTCAAATGATTTGTTGGTCGTAATCGGTTGCGTCTTTGAAAGTTTTTTTATTTTTGTGAGTGACGGTATCGTCGAGTAGATTCATTCTGACTAAGTAATTATTATTAACGGCTGAATCGAGAGCATATCTTTTGTAAATAAATAATTTTTATTCATTCTTATTCTCCTTACGGATTTCATTCATAAAAGACTACTATCCTAGTTGCCATAAGCTTTTTTGTCTAGGTATGACCAGTATCGTTCCAGAGAGACCTGCTTATTCATCGTATAGTGATGAGAGTCATTGTTTTTATCTTCTATTTCCTTGTTGCTAAATAGCACTGCAAAACGTTGTGTGTTGGTTCGACTCCAGGTGATGTTGTGGGAGTATTCTGACATTGTTTGATTGGGTTCTCCGCTTGGGGAAATTTCCACTGGAAGACTAGTTCGCGCTTGAAATTAATTAATCATTGTCATAAATTATTCAGCAGAGATTAATGATATACAATATTTGATAATTGATAATTTCTTTATATTGTAAGGGATACCTATCGATCCCAGGACTATGTCTCAGGATCACAGAGGGTCTCATAATAGATCAGCAGAACCAGAATTGAGCAAACAAACATTACAAAATTGTAACAAACAAACAATGCTTATAAGACACTGCTTACTCATGAACAAGATGATAAAAACAAACATACGTAACTTGTTATGTACAAGAAATAATGAAGTGTCAGTCAGTATTTATGTTAATAGCGCAGAAACTTTTCCGGGCTGTATAAATGGAAAACAGGAACCTCAGACTGTGCGGGCCAACAACTCCCCAGGAGAAATGCTGACCCACACAGTTGTTTAGGCTCCTCAGCTCCCTAGAAGGGGAAAGTTAGATTCATTATATAGAAGAGAACTTTTACCAACAACACAGAAGAAGAGTGATATAGCTATAGTACCTACACTCTTCCAGGGCAGTCATAGGAGTTGACTGTCAAGACATACGCATACAAGAGTCCTTTCATACAGTCCGGTGAGTAACATGGCGCTAGTTTTATTTTGTATAACATCTTTCTAAAATGAAAGTAAACTATCTGAAACCTACTTGTATTATCAATGACTACATCCTTTCCCAGTACCTAAATACGCCTGAGCCCGTCAGAGGGGGAAGGCAAACGATATTGTACTTTACAAGCGAGTTTCTTTTGTCTGTGTACCAGTCCATAGACGTGTCTGGTGTTTGAGAAACCAGTGGACAGGTTCTTGTCAACTAAGCGAGGGTCCGTATTGCAAAAGGCTGCTTTATTGTTCAAAGCTTATTTCTTCCCGAAAACTCAAAGTATTCGTTTTAAGCAACTTCGGGAAAGTGTTATTTCGTTATACGGATTCAAATGAGTTTTAGTAACACCCACTCACAACAACGTCATTCAAGACTTGAATGTCGTTCAACGTGGTAAGTAAGATTTTTTCTCAACGTATAATGAACGAACAACTACTGCAATCAGAAAAGTATACATGTGAAGAGAATATATTCTTTTTTATTCAGGAATTTTGTGTGTCTGTGTTTCTGAAACGTATGAGTAAATGATATCCAGTTATATGTAAGCACTGTGTTTTTTTTTCTTGTGCATACTCAAAACATCTTACCGTATACATAGGGTTGCCACCTTTTGATGAATAAATTACGGGGCAAATCTGAAATAACCTACAATGAAAGTAACTATGGTAGTCAGCCCCTCTACTACTAATAACAATTAGAACCCCCTGCTCACACTCCAAAAACTAGCAGGAGAAAAATTGATATTTTAACTGTCTAACTACAGTTAGCATAAGCATCTTTTAGCAACTAGACCAAACGAAAGGGACGAATATTATACGGCGCGTCACCATGCTGCGGTCTAGCATAAGGAGCCCATATTTTTCTCAGGGAGAATCGGGATAAAATTCTAACATTATTTGCATTTTTTTCACATAAATGTACTTGTACTGCTGTTACAGTACAATAAATTAATTAAGGTTAATGAAAAGCAACAATCTCCAACAAAAGATGGCAGCACTACCTCCGTATACGTCTAATGTATTTTTATCGTTGCACGAAATTTCACTGCTGCTCCTACAAATTCAAGTCTAGAAAGTTATAATTTTGAGGGAAGAAAGTTCATAACCAATTCAAGAGTTCGACTAATGTCGACTTTTAATTTTCTTTTTTATTCATTGTTGAAAGAGCTTCATTCTTATAGGTTTTGATATCCACAACAATCAAGTGATTTTGAGAATGAAGAAAAATGAAAATAAAAAATCCGGCATTGATCGAATTCTTGAATTGGTTATGAACTTTCTTCCCTCAAAATTAGAACTCTTTATGCTTGAATTTGTGTGAGCAACATTGAAATTTCTTGCAACAATAAAAATGCATTAGAGTACATGGAGGTAGTACTGCCATCTTTTGTTGGAGATCGTTGCTTTACATTAACTTCAAAGGGGGAAAATAGCGTATATTTCACTTTTTATAAATGTTTTACATCAATAGGTAACTACTTCTACATTATGAAGAATCTGGCAAAAAAAAAAAGAGAGCAGAGAATGTAACATTAGCTCCCTTGAAAAGTGTACATCTGGTAGCCCTAGACAGAAGTCGTTTTCGAATGTTTCTTTCTAAATGAAAGAAAAGATTTTTTCGAAGGATATTTATTCCTCAAACAGGAAGAAAAATGCCTGGAGGCAAATTTCTTAATCTGAAGAAACTTCCCAAAAACCGTAGATGAACGGTCACCCTAGTCTGGAGATGTGGACAGAGTCTACTCGCCAATCTGCATAGCAAACAGTTGGAAAAAAGTCTTTCACGATTTACTTGTTAAAATTATGGATATGTTGAAAATATATGTCGAAAGTCATAATACGAGACAACCACTCATAATACGGGACAGGTGGCAACCCTACGTATACACCATATCCGGAGATTGTGAAGATGGAAAGGTTCATTTTCTTAGGGAACGCTAATATACACGCACCTGATTAGGAAAATTTCTTATACTTTCCACTAGATATTGGTATGACTTCCAGTCTCCAGCTACTAATTGTCCTATCACTGGGATCACCTGGAATGAGTACTGGTCATACAACCTGCAACAACAAAAAATAAAGAATGCATGGTAGATACTCTCAAAAAAGGATTACACTTCAGCAAGTAACTTGTTCTAGTAATTAATTACCTTACTTCATCACTTTCATTATTAAAGATATATATTATGCAGACAGCTCAAATAAATCATCTTTAGTAATGTTCTTGACAGCATATTTATGCTTATTGTTTACTATTTCATTCTGATGTTACTATTACATATTAGTATATATTATCCTATCAAAAGGTTAAAAACATGAAAACACACTCTCTTAACGCCAATTTTACCTTCCACCGACAGTTCCCTGAGGAAAGGGGAAGTTAATTATGTTCCTGTGCCCTTCATTTGTGATTTTACCATACTCTTTGCTTTCCACAATATTATATGAGTGCTCAGAACTATCCTTTGTACTTACTACAACAGGTTTGACAGAGGTACAACAACTACACCCAACCCAGTATGTACTTCATATATTTCACTATGAAAATTAAGTCAGTACTTCTTTCAGAGCAAGACGTGTGGGTACTATTATCTCCATAACACGAGAAATACTGCTCGAAAAACAAAAAATCATTGAGGACTAGTATGAAAAACGGAGACTTTTCGGTCCGAAACTGATAAAATTTTGCGTGAATTTAAAGTACAGGGCATCGCAGAAAATGTAAACAAATTTTAATCCTAACTCTGATCGGTATGAACGTAGGACATTTGTTTTGGGGCTCAAATGAAAAGAGGACATGCATGTGAATATACCTTTCTGTTCAAATGTTCAAACTGGCTGCCCTTCTAGTCACGGTGCTGCTAATAACGCAACAATCGAGAATTCAATAACTGGTTACAATAACGTGAACACTTTCAATCGCAAAGTCGTGATCTTTTATCATGATAACGCCAGTCCTGATACTGCTTTCGTCACACGTCAAAAATTAGGTCTACTGAACTTTGGTTGGGAAGTGTTACGTACATTCCTCCGACATTACCTTTTTTGCTCATTACAGAACGAATGCCTTCGCTCACCGAACATTTGACGAACTACACGATGTGAAAACGACGAAATTACAGAACTTTTTTTAACCCCCCCAAACCAGAGGAGTTTTATCGGCGTGGACTTAACCAAACAGATGGTAAAAGGTCATACATATGTGCAGTCACAGATGGCTTACTTTCTGTGCTTTCCGCCTTTCAGTTTCATCCTCAGAAATGGGAAGACGTAAAAGTTTTGCACACATAATATATACACTTAATTATGGAATATGAAACTGTTAAAAAAAAATCTCTCCTAAATCCTATTATACGCTGTTTGTCAATAAAGTTAAATATAACTACGTGCTTTAAATACCAGCCTGAACTCGAATTACGTAAGAGTCATGATCATGATTAGAGCACATATAGTTATGCACTTAACATATGCATTAAAAGGAGCGAAATATGCAAAGCAATATGCACTTTCAAAAACACCTTGTCTTCTTGTAAATGCTTTATTCCGGTTACTGCAAAACCCTTCATGTTTACAGATGTTCATTCTTTATTTATCTTAAATGATTTAACATGGTAAAAGTCGCTATTTTTAATACCTCCACTCTCAAATACATTTGCTTAGAGCAATAATTATTTCGAATACAGCTGGTTTTTGAACTGAAAGGAAAACGATACCACTGACAATGAAGATTGCACTTTTCCAACTTGATATTGTTTATGGCAAGAATGTTTTTGTACTACGAAAATCTCTTTCTACTTCACTATACGATTGGAAAATATTTAAGGGCAACAATATCTGACGCTTCATCTACAGACTGCCCATTTAGCTTCCCTAGGCAGAATTTCGTTTCGGAGAGAGTCCACTAGTTTCTTTCGCGGATTCAGTCTTGGTATGTATAAAAATGTATGTAATTACGCCCAAATTTATTACAAAGAAATAAGAATTTCGGCGGTGGGCCGGACCCCTCCACCCTCTGTGACTACGTCCCTGTCTCTAGGTATACAGCCTCTTCAACCATGCTCAGCGCATTTCTCGTATCATATATTATTTTGAGGATGGTTTGTAGTTGATATGGCTGTGTAATATGCGGTAGTAAACGAATAAATTCAAATAAAACTACACGGTATGCAACCCGCCGTGTTCAAACGATGCGCGGGTCGGCTAATATTGCAGGTTAAAATCATTTTTGAGCAACTTTTAAATTATTCTGGTTTGCAACAGGTTTTCTATACGTCTTTATTATATACACCCTCCCTTCCAAAAGAAACCGAACGTTTTAAAAACAAAACAAAAAAACAATGTACATTTTGGAACAAATCATTTTTATTAATCAATGTATTCCCCTTCTGCATCGATACACATATTTGCACGCTCCAACAAGTTGTCAAACGACTTCTCCATGTCCTTTATTGGAATGGTCTTTAGGACGGCGGTCGTCGCCTTCTCAATGGCTTCAATCGATGCGTGCCACTTTCCTTTCATCGCCAAATGCAGTTTCGGGAACAGATAGAAATCGCACGGAGCGAGATCTGGTGAATAGGGCGGATGATGCAAACGAATAATGTGATTTTTGACCAAAAATTCAGTTACAAGTCGCGAACGATGTGATGGTGCATTATCGTCCAAAAGAGTCCAACTGCCGATTTCTCGATATTCGGGCCGAATACGACGAATTCTTGCCAGCAAACGCTTCATGACGCCCAAGTAAAACTCTCCAGTGACTGTCTGGCCGGGCTGAACAAATTCTTTGTGGATAATTCCTTTTGAATCGTAAAAACAAATCAGCATCACCTTAACTTTTGACTTCACCAAGCGACTTTTTTTGGGTGGTCCTTCATCCGGCGCTCTCCATTCAGCACTTTGCCGCTTTGTTTCGGGCTCATATTCAAAACACCACGTCTCGTCACCAGTTACAATCGATTTCAAGAAGTTTCGATCCTGCCGAGCACTTTTAACAATGTCTTTGCAATGCGCAATTCGATCAACTTTTTGGTCTTCGGTGAGTTTGTGTGGTACAAACCGCGAATTAACCTTCTTAAGGCCCAAAACTTCGGTCAAAATGCGGTATGCGGTTGTTTGAGGAATGCCTAATTCCATTTCAATAACTTTCACCGACGCTTTTTTGTTATGTTTGATGAATTCACGCACTTTTTCGATGTTTTCTTCCGATAATCCGGTTCTGGGACGGCCTGATCTTTCGTCATCATCCAGCGTCTCTCTACCCGATTTGAATCGCCTGAACCACTCGTAAACTTGCGTACGGGATAGACACTCATCACCATATGCATTTTGTAGCATTTGGTGCGTTTCAGTAAAAGGTTTACCCAGTTTAACACAAAACTCAATTGCAGCTCGTTGTTTGAAACTCATTTTCCGACCGATGTACACAACACACTGACAGTTGAAACGCAATAACTTTGTTGCCGTGCATCCAAATGTCAAGACATTTATACCAGTTGTCAATGAGGGACTACGCCATCTACCGGTAAAATATTACAACAGATGGCACTAGTGGTACTATTTGTTTTCAACAGTTCGGTTTCTTTCGGAATGGAGGTATATTACAGTAATGAACTTTACGGTATGCATGGATGCCCTGAGCCTATCGCAAGTCAGAGAGATGACCTTCTTCGGCGGACGGGCAGGACTTTTATTCCACGTGCATCCCATCCCGAATTTCATCTGTTTGGGACGGCTTTGAGCAGAAACTGACCAAACCGCTCACTGGGATTTTGACCAAACTTGGCAGACATTAGCCCAATATCAGAGATTATGTATGACCTGCAAAATTTGGACCGAGGATAGGCACTTGGGGCAAAAATATTCCACTTTCGAATTTTACATGTGAAGTCAATGGGAGCGTGTTTACGAGCGACACTCACCAAGTTACAGAGATCGATTTTGATGAAAATTCGTCCTGCAAGTACAGTGCCTAGGTAAACCTTCACAGACAAAATTAAAGCTTCTATGGTCAACAAATAACAAGGGGACCCGAAATAGATGGATCATTCGTCTCACACATTCTCCAGGTCAATTTCACGTGTCATATTGTCGTAAAGGATTAGAATTAAGCTAAAAATGACATCGTCATGGGGTTTCTTGGAACATTTCAGCGCAGATTGATATATCGCTTGACTCACTTACTACTTAGGAAAACTGAAACTTTAAAGATAACGGCCATTGTCGTTATACCCTACAGCATGTATTTCCTGCTGCCTAGTATCCATTAATAGCCATTGGTTTACAATATACTTGCAACATTTTGTACAAGAAAAGGCGTTTCTCTTACTGTGTTATCAATTTACTTGCTCCCTACGTTTCATCTTTCTCGGGTCACCTTGACCTTGTCGTTATTTGTTGACCAAAGAAGCTTTAATTTTAGCTCTGAATGTTTACCTAGGCACTGTACCTGCATACGAATTTTCATCAAAATCGGGCTGTCTAACTTGGTGAGTGTCCCTCGTAAACACGCTCCCATTGGCTTCACATGTAAAAATCGAAAGTGGAATATCTTTGGCGCGGGTACCCAACCTTGGCACAAATTTTTGCATGTCACTATTTCTGATATTGGGTTACATATCTCCCAAGTTTGGTCAAAATCCCAGAATGAGCGGTCTGGTCAGTTCCCAGTGAGCCAAAAGTTGCCTAATGGTCTCCAATAAAATTCAAATTTAGTTGGGACTCAGAAAAAAAAAAGCAATAGAGACAGTCATGAGCACTTGAACATGTGCTGGTTCCTCACTGATTATCGGAAACCAATTATATTTGCCTCTACAGCACAATATTTACCGCGCGCGCGCGTGTGAGTGTGCTTGTGTCTTATTTTTAGAACAGAATTGTCCAATAAACATAAATAAACGGACAGGTAATGGCAGAATTCCTTTATGCCTCGCCAATTTCCTCTTCCGTATTTTTCACAATAGCACTTCCTGGAGACTGTTGCAGCTACGCTCAGACACATCAATCTTGACAGCAATCAAAAGTTAACTTTATCCCCAGTGACAGACTGGTATTGATCCAACGACAAACGATTTATATCAAAGGGTTTTTTTGTTTTTCATTTTGTCATCAAGCTAGGGTAAGGAATAAGTAATGCGAAACGTTTCTATGAATCATTTAGTAAATATCTTTTAACTATGCTGTTGTTTTCAAATTCTCGTAACAGAATACGCAATGTTTAACTTTTAATTTCAATATAAGCGTATAAATCGCCCTAAGCCAAAGTTGCCTAAAGGTCATACATGCCATTCAATTCAATATATAAACACCATACGCTCTGGTGTTCTTTATATTTGAGGTGAAAATTAGCCCTAGAGAAAGGAAATTATGCCTCACCTGTCTAAAAAGTAATGACAATTCTGTAAAGATATTTATTATCAATGTAGTGGCGAAACAAGGTTGCTTGCGTCCCCTCTCCCCCAAGCAGTTCACATTGCGCCGCCAGCCTTCGTCTTCCTGAAAACGTTTGACGTCCTCAAACAGTGACGTTCCATCCAATTCCGAAAATATTATTCCCTGTCCTACACTGGAAACAATGCCGAAATTTTTCGCTGCTTCCAGTTGAACAGTTACAGATTTTTGAACAATTTCAAAATGGCGACCACGGAGCTGACTTTTGATGTTTGGAAATAGGAAAAAGTCGCATGGACTTAGATCAGAGAAGAAAGTTCATGCACCACAGGAATAAACCGAATAATACTGTTTAATGAAAACCTCGTTCACTGAAGAGTGCGGTGTGACAGAGATCGTTATCCAAGAGTCAGTGATGTCACACCGGACAGGAATGATCCTGTTTCTGAATCACGTTCAAAGGCCTCACGGTAATACATTTGGTGGTCTCATTTAACTTACATTTATGGAGCAGACAAGTACCTTGCCTAAGCCTGTCACATAATCTACCCTTAGACATATGACGTGCTTAGGCTCTGCTCCTTGTCTGACCGTGAAGGTAACTTTAACGAAAAAAATAATACTGTAAGTTCCGGTTCAGGAGCTTACAACAGTGTAGATTTGTATAGCAGAAATCCCACAGCCAGGACTTGAGCTTTATACAGGATGTCCGTGAAATAATAGCGTAAACTTCGGGACGTAATTCTTTACATTAAAACAAGGAAAAAAAAAGTTCCTCTGAAGAAATTCAAAATCGTGCATAGTTTTGGAGCTACAGGCGCTCAAAGTTATGGCGGTATCGTAAAAAATGACTTCACATCCAGACACAACGACGTTAGCGGTGTCGTCTTAGCAAATCAAAATCGAAGTAGTACCCCATATATCTACTTAAGCAATGACTATGATTGAAACCGAGCCGCCGTAGCTCAGTGGTAGAGTGTTGGCGCAGAATTCGAGAGGTCCCAGCGGCCGATCATCCTAACAGGTTTTTCCTCGGTTACACCAAGCAAATGCCGTGATGGCACCTTCAACATAGGCCCTGGCCGAAACCTGCCCGAATCCTTTCTCCCTCCCCTATCCCGGCCTGAGCCTTAAATCCCTAAAGGCCATAAATAAAATTCAAATTCAACTATGACTGAAAGATTGCCATAGACAGATTTCGCATAGAAATCTTCTCTAAGATGCATTCGCAAATCACAAACTAAACTATAACAATAATAATAAAGCTTAGCGAGATTTGCACCAAATCGTCATTCTAGTCGGTCAAGTGACGAGACGATTAAAGTAAAAATGTAGCAAAGTATGATGTTATTGATAAATAAAAAAAAACGACATCCTTCCTAATCGAAATAGCTCGAACGCCCGGGGCTCCATACACAGTTTTTGGACACACAGTGTGTATCATTAAAACAACGTTAAATGCTGTTTGTACATATACATATAGTTTTTATTAATATTATTAACTTTATATTTATATGGGCCAGTCTAGTAACTTTGCACTTCGGCCCGTCACGATTCGCCCTTTAGTCATTAAAATCCACACCCATGCCCCTGCCGGGACTGGAACCTTCGAATCGTTTGTCTACCACCGTTTTATTATTAACAATATTTCCACTTCCAGAGTCCAAAGTACGCGAAATTTTTGAGTTGACGAGTCTCGGAAATATGAAAAGGAAACTTGAGGAATATAAAAAGTGAACTCAGGATTTTTGCTGTTTCACTTGCGAGTTTCTGAATCGATTTGATAATTATTTGAAAACAACTCCAAGGACCATTTTTAGTAAATAGAAAACTGAGTCAAGTAGCAAAGTTTCGATATTTTGCCGATTTACTTTGAGGTTTCGAAAAACACGAATCGAAATAAAAAAAAGGGGGGGGGGAAGTAGAACTTGATGTAGATTCTAGAACAATTTGAAATTTTAACGTATGAATAAATGTGAAGTTAATCTTAAAAATTATGGTATTTTTCCGGTTTATTTTTTAATATAAAAAATGCATGAAAAAAGAAAAGTTTTAAAATTTGATATTGCTTCCAGCACCATTTAATAATGTTTTGTTAACACAGACAAATATAAGCAAAAGCAATACTTTGAAGGGGCTATTCAAAATATGGTTTTTAAATAAGAGCGTAGGTGCGGACAGTTTCTATGGAAACTTTCCACCTCTCTTCTCATTTCGTGTTCCGCAGTGATCAACAATGCATTACCAATGTTTATCTAACTCTTTTGTTTTCGGAGGAAAAGAAAAAAAAGGTAGGGATTTCTCGCAAATGAAAACAGATTTCCTACGTACTTCCACTTATTTTTAGTTCCATGCCACACACAGCACTGAAGATCCGTAGTCACCCGAGAGGCTACCACGCTCACTTTCTGTGCGCAGGTCGCGGGTTCAAGTCCTGTAGGGGTCCAACGAAGGGATTTGTTCTTCAGCCCACCTTACCAATAATTGTAGGTCCCGTTAATAGGACGTTAAAAATAATTGAGTCAATAAGTACAGGACTAAAATGGAGTGTACTGGCGAGTGCAAGGCGTGTACACATCTCAGAATATTAGAAGAAAGTGGCTGCAAGTTAGAACAATGATAAAAATACACCACGTATTTCAAAGAGATTGCATCTTAGTTAAGTTTAGCGATTTGATTACAACTTAGCTTCCAAACATTCCGGGTAGTTGTTGGAATAATAAATAATAATAGCACAGATATGTTCAGATGTTCATCGTAAGCCTAAAAAAACCTGCGTTTTATTTTCGATATTTCAAGAAGTTTTAGCCTCTCACCTGCAGATGGCGCAGGGTCCTCTTTTCTAGGTTTTACCTCCACGCTATCTGGTGGAAAAAGGTCAAACCATGTCAAAATTCTCGCCGCTTCCCTCCTGTCTGCTTATTGGCTGACCGACTCACATGACTATAGTTATCTGTGATAATACTTTACTAAAGTGCGGTGAACAGCTACAAAGCCAATACAACACTGGGTCAGGAGTAAGTACGTACAATTACAATAAATTTACATTGAATATGGCCAACATTTTGTTTACATCAGTGCAATCACTTCATAGCTGAACAGAATAAAATCGTTACGTGACATAATTAAAACAGATAATACATGTTGCTGTCATTAAGAACTAAACTTTTGTACAATAACATTTGAGTCAGAATAAATAATGAAATTACAATACATTTGCGAAGAATACAGTCAAATGTTATATATGTTTCATAACTTGAGCAGATTGAACAGAGTAAAGTAAAAAAATAAAATTACTATGAAAAATAACAAAAGAAAAACAGATAAAGGAATATCAATGTAATTGAAATTACGTCCCGTACAATAATAATAATAAAAAAATAAGTTGTTACGTTAATTTGTTACAATTCATCAATAGCTGTCTTAATAGACCATCCTTGGATTTCTTGGTACCTAACAGATGATGTCCTCTAGTAGTGTGTGTTGGAATTTTAACACAAATGCTTTCCAGTAAGAATCTGCTATTTACTTTGCAATTGAAAACATCTTCAACATATTGCTTAGCCATGATTTGCCTTCGTAATCAAGATTGAAATCACTACACCAATATTCATAATTATGTGAGTAACAGTTCAGAGTGAGCTTACGACAAAGTAACCGTATAAAACATTTTGGAACTGCCTCTAGTTTATTAATAACAGTTTTGCTCAGGGGACTCTAGATAGTTGCTGCATATTCCAATTTATGTCAACTCAAGTTTTATATAAAATTATAAAAGTATGTCTTCTTTTTAATTCAGCCCATTGATGGAATATAAAACCAATCAACTTTCTACCATCAGTTACGATTCTTTCAATATGTTTATTAAATTTTAGGTTTTCATCAAAGACGTCTTAGTAATAGGATACAAAAGTGCTTTTAAGGGTATTTACCTTCATTTTGTTTTCGTTACACCATCCAATAATAATAAGCACTGTAAATGACGAGGGAAATAAAATGGAAGAGTTTTTTGTGTGGGGATGTCGTTTGAGGTTATTGTTCGGGTTTAAAATAATGGGTTTAGTAAACACATGTGTATGGACGTGTGCGTTCTGTTCTAACAAGAAACACCCGCCACGTGTCAGAGCCCGCGATTTTGATGAAAAGTCCTATGTAGGTACAGTGCCTACGCTACTTCATATTGTGGCCGTGAGGATCATATTTTCCAACATAACGGTACCTCTTATGTACACGTTTGGTTTTTGTTCCTTCAACTGCTTCAACAAAAAAATGTTGTTTCATCATTCGGCCAACACATTCTCCAGGTCAATTTCACGTATCATTTTGTCGTACAGGATTAGAGTTATGCCAAAAGGGTTTCTTGCAACTTTCCAACACACACTGATATATCACATAACCTACTTACTATTTAAAATCTTTGAAGCATATTCAAGATGGCCGCTTTCAAAATGGTGGCTATTGTCCTCATACACTGCAGCATGCATAACCTACTGTCCAGTATCCATTAATAGCCATTTTCTTTCAATATACAGATGCTTATCAGAATAATGGAAACACCTGTAGTTGGCAACACGTCAGATGTATGGGTTGGCAGTGGTGTCGTGGCGACCGCAGCGCCGGACTGCTGGTGGTGGTGTGTTAGGTCGGTCTCCATACTACGTCAGGCGTCGTGGAACAGGAGTGTGCAGTGGCTGCAGCAGACGGAGGGAGTGTAAAATGGGAGACCTCTCAGAGTTTCAAAGAGGGCAAATTGTTGGTGCGCGGTTATGTGGAGTGAGTGTGACGGCAGTGGCTAGTGTGTTAGGTGTGTCGCCAGGGACAGTGTCGAAGGTGATGACGGCCTACACAACACACGGGAAAACCACATCGGGGAAGCGGAACAGTGGGCGGAAGAAAAGCATCAGTGACAGGGCACGCCGGGTATTAAAGCGCATTGTCACGCGGAACCGTCGTGCCACTGCGGCGCAAGTGACGGAGGAACTCAATCAGCACCTCCCCCAACCTGTTTCGACAATCACAGTCCGCCGCGAATTACATGACATGAACTTACGGGGTCGTGTTGCACGGGCCAAACCTCTCATCAGGGACCAGAACGCTTTAGCACGCCGCAAATGGTGCCGCGACCATGCAACTTGGACCGTTGACGACTGGAAACGTGTGGTATGGTCGGATGAGTCATCATTCACCCTATTCCAAACCACGGGCCGTGTTTATGTGTGGAGAACGCCCAAAGAAGCGTATGATCTGCAGTGTCTCCGCCCAACTGTGAAACATGGCGGCGGCACGGCGATGCTGTGGGCCGCAATATCATGGTTTTCATTGGGTCCTGTGGTCACACTTCGCGGACGCATCACTGCCAACGATTATGTCGCAATTTTAGGAGACCACTTGCATCCTATGGTCCGGATGTTGTTCCCGGACAATGACGCCATATTCCAGGATGATAATGCACCCATTCACACAGCTGGAGTTGTTGCAGCGTGGTTTGAGGAACATCGGGATGAAGTTCAACACCTCCCCTGGCCCGCCCAATCCCCAGATCTCAACATAATTGAACATCTGTGGTCCATCTTGGAAACACGACTCCGGCGACGAATTCCACCTCCATCCTCTCTCACAGAACTGGCCGATGCCCTGTACGAGGAATGGTGTAATATTCCACTTGCTACCATTCACGACCTCTATGCCTCCATCCCACGTCGCATCAAGGCTGTTCTGAAGGCGAAAGGTGGTCCGACACCATATTAATCTGGTAAGTTGCACTTTCGTTCAGGTGTTTCCATTATTCTGATAAGCATCTGTATATAACCGTTTATAAAAGAAAAGGCGTTTTCCGTACTCTGTATTGGATTTACTCGCCCTCTGCGTTCCATCTTTCTCGGGTCCCCCTGTCGTTATTTGTTTACGGCAGCTCCTATAATTTTGGCTGTGAAGGTTTACCTAGGCACTGTACGTTCATACGAATTTTCATCTGAATGACTCTGACACCTGGCGAGTGTTCCTTGGAAAATATATTGGACTCTAAAATGCCAAACCATACATGACCTACACCACGCTGTTGTAGGAGGTAACATAAATTAAACGAGTTTTTCCAAGGGTTTTCCTCAGTCACACCAGGCAAATATCAGGATGGTACCTACAAACTAGACCTTGGTTGACTACCTTCGAACATCCTTTCCCCTATCCTATTCCGGCCTAAGATGCCTAAAGGCCATAAATAAATTCGAACGAATTAAACGACACCACGACCATGGCAGTACCCGCTAATGTCGGGATATTAAATACTAAAATATACTGCAATTGCGCTTGGTGATACCCCAAAGTAAAGACGTATATATAGAGAGAGGATAAGGGCAATTCAACGGCAATACGTTCTAAAGACTTATTAAACGCATATTCAAATACTTAGGTACTCCGCCGTGCAGATGCCACAACTGTGCCCTGAACCTACATAATGGGCGCAGTGGTAGCATCTGTACGGCGGAGTACCTAACTATTTGAAAATGCGTTTATTAAGACTAGATCGCATTGCAGGTAAACTTCCCTTATCCCCTCCTTATATATACGTATTTACTTTCTGGTAATACTATCAGTCAAGAAATTACAGCGTACATATTCCGTACAACAGATTCTGAACAACATGCTATCTCGAAATAAATTATTCGGCCCTGATAAAAATATATCTTCGAATATTTAATACTGTACTGGAATACAAAACAAATTACTTTTGAAGTTTCAAAAATGCCCAAACAACTGAAAACGTCTTTTGAAATCAGTGTTGCTAATTTAGCTACTTTGTCACTAACACTAAAGTATTTAGGTATGTATTGTGTGTAAATGAATTTAGGGCTCCATAGTCTAGTGGTCAGAGCGTTGAACTCATGTCCGCGTGGTCCCGGGTTCAATTCCCGGCTGGAGTCCCACTTTTCGGCGTCCACTCAGAGTCGTAAGGAAAACTGGGGAGTCACGTGAATAAAGATGTGACGGCAACTCGGTCTAGAAAGCCCCTAATACGCCTGGCTAGGTGGCGCTCAGCGCTGACCACACTGCCGTCACTCAGGTGGACGTAGTTCCACCAAGCGCGGACAGATGGCGTTGGGGCAGGCTCAGGACCTATCGGTCTGTAACGCCGGTGGTTGTTGTTGTTGTACAGGAATTCAGCTATCTTTTATGCGTACTCTAGCAACAAATACGTCTAATTCTAACATTGGTGACATAAATTTTTAGCTACTTTTACATTGCTGTTTATCTGTTTTTCAAGTACTGGTAACACTGTTTCAAATTCTCTTGATACGTTAGTACAGAAATGTCGGTATGATGTCGGGGTCGAGGAACCCTGTTCAACTAATGCAAACATAATTTATCTGGCATGCAACACTCATCACAGACAGATAGGGACAGAGTGAAAATAGTTTACCTTCAGGGTCGACATAAAGAAGGTTCAAGCAACTACAGCTAACTTAAAATTCTGATTTTCGTGTTCACCAAAACGATTCAGAAGTCAGGTTAGATAGGAATTTTTCTCTTTTATCGTTTCAGATAATCGTGTACAGCTGAGTAAGTGAACGAAGATGCTAACGAAAAGGTGGAGGGTGAGTTTCCTGGTTGACAGTAGTAGCTACATAGATGCAGGAGAGGAATTTACCCGCAGACATCAAGACGCACAACGCATTGAAAGGATTGGTACAGAGACTTAATGAGACTGGTAGCGTGAACGATAAACCGCATAGTGGGAGACCGAAGACTGCAACAGATAAAAGGGACATCAACCAGTGTGTTTGCAACTGTATGCAAAAGTCCTACAAAAAGCACGCGACGTCTGTCGAAGGAACACGGCGTATGCCAATCGTATGTGGCGTATTATGATGATGCAACACATCAGTAAACATGATCCTGACTGTTGCCTACAATTCTGCGAGTGGCCGCCGCAGTCTCCAGACCTAACACCGGTGGATTTCTACCTCTGGTGTCATTTAAAGACGCTCGTATACTCAGTTAAGATTAATGAGATCTATCATCTCAAGGATTGACGTAATGTGTAGACTTCTGGAAAAGGTTTCGGAGAACAGGAAACGTCGTCCACATATGTATTGATGTTTAAGGTATACACATTGAAGATATATGTAACCTGACTTTTGAATCACCCTGTAGTAGAAATGTCACGGACCAGCTTGTACCGACGAGAAAAAAAAATGTCATTGCACCCCTGGCAACATACCTTTTCGTCAGTACTTCACAATTTCTTGATTGCATCGATTAATGGGTTCCGACGATCGCGTCGATTTTTTTCTCAAATCTTGCACGGCTTGATGCCAATGATAATAATCCACCACGACTAACGTTACCACACGTGGCGAAATCACACATTCGCACAATAATTGTTGTGTGACCAAAGAGTCTGTGCTATGACTTAACCGTCATGTTAATCTTGCCCAGGGCCTTCCGGGCTACCAACCTGCTTTCGCTCGGAACACTTGTTATAATCATTATACTAATAGCTATTCAATAATAATAATCACCTTCATTATCTCGCTACTAAGTGCATTGTATCTCAGGGCTATATAGTTCACGGTTTCTTTGGATCTGTGGCAGAAGACGAGTACAGAAGATGAATCTACGTAGCATAGACGAGACATTCGTTTGAACAATAATTAATTAGTAAATAATTGTATTTGTTCGCACGTTCCATACCTCAATAATATTGATTCATCATATATTCTGTGTTTAAAATTGTTATTGAGAATCGAGGATGGATGATGATTAGTAAGTACTTAATTTACGTTGATCTAACCTGAGAACTACTATTAAGTAACCGAACTTAATTTACGGTTACTACTTGAAGCATCCGGATGAGATTCTAAAACACAGTCGTATCGATTTTTGAGTTCCGCCAACATTTACTTAGCAACAACAGAGATTTCCTTCCTTTTTCTTCCCTTCATTATGTCCTCGGGGTTCCTTGAAGCTACACACGTATGCTCACGACCAATATAATAATCATGTTAAGGCGGAATCCAAGTAGTTTTTCCCGGCTTTTTTCTTTTCACGACTATTTTTTTTAAATTTGAGTACTACAGGTAAATAGAAACTAACTCGATGGCTTACGGAGCTCGTAAGTTCATCACCACAGTAACAAACGTTCGGTATTGGATTTTACACTTGGGCCAAGTCAGTTTTCATCTTATGGATTTACCTCTCAAGGATTACTAATAATATTGTCATCTCAAAGACGTCTTCCCGCAAAGGTCTCTTTCCCTCCGGCTCCCCAGCCACGATGGAATATAATCGTTTTTCCCTCATCCTAGATGGCCTGCCCACTTAACTGTCGTGACTTCATTATTGTTAAAAAAAGGTAAAGTCATCCCTCGGCGCATAGGGGATGTGGAGGTAGCGCACCACATTTTCTTGACCTATGGTACGAAGTGAGGTGGGGTGGTCAGTCCCACGCTCGACCGCCTTTATCTTCCCAAGGTGCCCAGGAATACCAAGACACTCTGGTACTCAATTTGATAACCTCAGAGCACCAGGCATAGGAACACTGTGAGAAAAGTCTCCAGTGTCCTGGCCGGGATTTGAACCCGGACCGTCCGATTCGTAGAACTTATATAAACTAAAATTTATTTCGTACACTAATGATTACGATTAACCTTAAAGAAATGTTAACAGCAACTTCAAAACTATGTCAAAACACTTTTAGTACATTATTCTGTCCCGAAAATGTGTTGACATAGTTTTGAAGTGTTTGTTAACATTTCTTTAAGGCTAATGGAATTCATTATTGCAGTAAGAAACAAACTGAAGTATATGAGAGTTATTTTCCGTTTACCTGTACACAGATTTCACTAATCGACGTAAATAAAATGAAAAAGGCGGGAAAATAAAAAAAAACTAGTTGGATTCCGCCTTAATGATAACGAACGATTCTACAATTCCTAGTGAACGCTCATGAACACATCCGCCATCATCACAAGTTGATTATTTTACGTAATACATTTCATAAACACAATTATTGGCAAATGCACGATTGCAATAATAAGTAATTAAAGAAAAACATAAGAAGAACAGTGACAAACAAACAGACGTAATAAATTAGTCAGTGAAGAAAGGGAGGGATCCGCGGACCATACGCTGAAAACCACTGGGTTACTGACATTACCTTACATTAAAATGAACGTAGACATTTAGGATGCACTTCAAACACTGGACACGTAACTCTCAGGACGCAGTGTCGTAATCGCCATTGATTTTTCGATTTCGCATGTTTTCAACTCAATTGACTACCATTAAAAAAAATAACATGATGAATTATGATTTTCTATACTCGTATCGAAAAAAAAATGTTACCAGCAATTCTATTTATGTTGCTAAGGTCAAAAACGTGTATTTTCGAGATAAAAAATATTCGATCGTTTCCTTTGTTTGTTTGTATCCCATTTGATATGCTTCATTGGAAGGGTTATTTTAAAAAAAATCCTGTTAATAATTCTATAGACTGGGAAAGGTACACAGGAAAAGAATTTATACACACAATGTATTCACTTAGCTATATTTAGGATCATGTCTCATCGTCAAAGGGACGTCTGAATTGTTTCGAAATAGATACAAGAGCATCCTTTCATTTTGGTATTTTTCTTGTATAAAAAAGTAGTATTACTATTATTATTATCATCCAATTTCTGTGGTCCGGTAGTTCCGGTCGCAGACTTCGGATCGGCTTTGGGAAGGCAAGTTCAGCTTTACCTCAAGGAATGCCTAGCATTCCTGTATTAAACAGGAAATATGAACAATATAACGACATCACTTGGCTGGTTAGCTAATTGGTAGAATTGAATTTTGAATTTGTAAAGCTTTTAGGCAGCTTTGCCTCAGGGCGGATGGATGATGATGGGATGAATTGGTGGAATGCAGAAAGTGGGAGGAAACGGGAGTACGAGTATCCCAAGAAAATCCACGCACACGGTGTTTGTGCACCACAAAGCCCACATGACATGAACCGGGATCGAACTGACGACGCCGATCACCAGAAGTGAGCGCTATAGCATTTAGCCACCGCAGCGCAGCTAAATGGTAGAGTGGTAATCATAAAAGCTCTTTGAGCGCCTTCGAAGCCTGTCCACGCCATAAATATTTTCTATGTGTAAGTACTGTTTGACAATGGAATACAAATTTCGTGGATGGATGGAGATATGAATTTGTGAAGTTAGCAAGTGAGCACCAAGTCACATAGCACATAGCAGTAAAAGATTTCAAAAGATTGCCTTTCAAAAGGAAAAGAGAGGGTTTAGCAGAGTTTCTTTTTCAATCCCACCAGGCCAGGTCGGGATGGTACCTACAACTTACACCCTGAAGTGAACATAACTAATCAACCAAAGAAGTTCTTTCTTCTTTTATATAGACTAGTTCTGCAATATAGACTAGTGACTAACGCTTTTGACATATTCTGGAACCCCAAGGTTTGAGTCCCTGACAGAGTACGTTTTATTTATTTATTTATTTTTATTGAAGAAATTCAAGACTGAAAGGTTCATCTATTAATTATTGTCATGATTTATAAGATACGAGATGCAAAGCGTATACAGGTTAGTGAAATGTGCTTTTTATGTAACTGTGAGTACATATTTTCGATATTTAATTGTCCAATTTAGTTTTCTATTATACTGTAAAAATAGGAGACACAACGTTCATCCAAAAAATGGAGGCAGATGCGCTGCCTCCACTTTTTGGATTAACCTACATTCAGCCAGTTTTCGGTTGAACGTTTTACTTTCTGTAAAATTTCAAAATGCGTATGCATATATATATATATATATATATATATATATATATATATATATTT